>SJYT01007634.1:604273-673974 GCA_006410635.1 Cephalophus harveyi | reverse complement strand
TGCATATAAGTTAAATAAGCAGGGTGACAATATACAGCCTTGACGTACTCCTTTTCCTATTTGGAACCAGTCTGTTGTTCCATGTCCAGTTCTAACTGTTGCTTCCTGACCTGCATACAGATTTCTCAAGAGACTATTCTTGAAGAACCTATTCAACACAATCTCCTCTAAGTGTCTCCCCACACGTCTAGGAAAATACTAGCATTTTCTTACTTAAGAGATGAACTAAAGCACTTTCATTTGCTTATCACATATTATTTATGGAGAAGGAAATGGCAAACCACTTCATTATTCTTGCTTGGAGAACCCCATGACAGTATGAAAAGGCAAAAAGATAAGACATCTGAAAATGAGGCCCCCCTCCCCAGGTTGGTAGGTGTGCAGTATGCTCCTGGAGAAGAGCAAAGAAATAGCTCCAGACTCTTAAGAGTCCCCTGGACAGCAAGGAAATCAAACCAATAAATCATAAAGGAAATCAACCCTGAATTTTCAGCGGAAGTGCTGGCCATGAAGCTCCAATACTTTGGCTACCTGATGTGAAAAGCAAACTCCTCGGAAAGGACACTGATGCTGGGAAAGATTGAGGGCAGGAGGAGAAGGGAATGACAGAGGATGAGATGGTTGGATGTTATCACTGACTCAATGGACATAAGTTTGAGCAAACTCTGGGAGACAGTGAAATACAGGGAAGCCTGGCATGCTGCAGTCTGTGGGGTCGCAAAGAGTCAACAGAACCACAACGACATTATTTACATATCTTCCCCACAGACTGTAGCCTTTGGAGGACAATGACTGTTACAATCATGGTTCTTTCATTAGGTTCCAGAACAGTTTGAGCCCATGAAGTGCTTCTAGGATACAGTCTATCAAACTGTGGGTAACAGTTTATTATCAGCACATAATATCTATTCAGTGAATCAAGGTCAACTTCTTTTTCTAAAATAAAAATAGATTAGAAAAGAGCAAATTTTTTCCTGTGGTACTGAGGATAAGCTTTTTATCAAGAAATTTTATTTCTTTCCCTATAAATAAGCATATATGTATTATATATAAATGTAGGCTTTATATGGAGCATCTCTGGTAGCTCAGCTCGTAAAGAATCCACCTGCAATGCAGGAGACCCCAGTTTGATTCCTGGGTCAAGAAGTTCCCTTGGAGAAGGGATAGGCTAACCATTCCAGTGTTCTGAGGCTTCCCTGGTGACTCAGTAAAGAATCTACCTGCAATGTGGGAGACCGGTGTTCAATATCTGGGTTGGGAAGATACCCTGTAGGAGGGAGTGGCAACCCACTCCAGTATTCTTGTCTGAAGACTCCCCTTGGACAGAGGAGCCTGGTGGGCTACAGTCCATGGGGTCGCAAAGAGTCGGACATGACTGAGCAACTAAACACAGCACAGCACATGCTTTATATGTGTGTATATTTCTATGTGTCCTGAGTCATGATGTAAAATTAATTTTTACCTGTGAATAACTGTTTTTTAATTTAAGAACACTAATTTAAGAAAGTTAGTATATCGGAGAAGGTAATAGCAACCCACTCCAGTACTCTTGCCTGGAAAATCTCATGGATGGAGGAGCCTGGTAGGCTGCAGTCCATGGGGTTGCTAAGAGTCAGGCACGACTGAGCGATTTCACTCTCACTTTTCACTTTCATGTATTGGAGAAGGAAATGGCAACCCACTCCAGTGTTCTTGCCTGGAGAATCCCAGGGACGGGGGAGCCTGGTAGGCTGCCGTCTATGGGGTCGCACAGAGTCGGACACAACTGAAGCTACTTAGCAGCAGCAGATAGTATATAGACTTGGTTTACTATGATAGAGGCTCCAAAATGTCAATGGTTTAAAATGCCATAAGAGATGGAAGCAACCCAAGTGTCTACCAATGGATGAATGGATAAGCAAAACCTGAGCTGCTATGGGATATTATTCAGTCTAACAAGGACACATTTTGACACATGCTACAACATGAATAAACCTTGAGGACATTATGCGCAGTTAAATAGTTCAGTCATAAAAAAAGACATATGCTGTATGATTCTATGTGTATGAGGTAGGTGGGGTGGTTGAATGCATAGACACATAAAAGTGGTGGTTGTCAGAGACAGGGAGTAGGGGAAATAGGGAGCTGTGGATTAATGGATATCGAGTTTCAGTTCTGCAAGATAAAAATATTCTGGAAATTGGTGTTGTAATAATGCAAAATTTTTAACATTATTAAACTGTTACACTTAAAATGGTTAAGATTATAAATTTTATGTGCATCTTACCAAATTTTTAAAAATTAACAGTTATTTAAAAATAAATAGAAAATTATTTCTCTCACAAATGAGCAACTAAGTTGGACTCTGCAGAACGCTTTGGGGTCTAAGCTGCTTCCCGTGTGTTGCTGTTGTATCTAGAATGGCGCCTTGTTGGGACTCTCAAAGATGGCTCACTTCTAAGGCTGCCTTTCCACCATAGGAAGGGGAGGAGAGCATGTTCCAAGTATTAAACCTCCCCTCTTCTTATATTCTATTGGTCAGAATGTAGCCAGAAGGGAATCTGGGAGATGTAGTCTTTAGCTGTGCAACAAGGTATCCAGCTAAAATATCGATCATTATAGGAAAAGAGGAAAATAGATTGGTGCCCAACTAGCAGGGTTTTTTTGTTTGTTTGTTTCATTTTGTTTTGTTTTTCATTTGTTGGATGCTTCCCTAAATCATTTCATGCAAATCTCAAAACATCCTAAAGAGGAAATAGATTCATCCTCGCAAAGAGTCAGACACGACTGAGCTACTGAACTGAACTGAACTGAACTCAACTCAACTCACTAATAAGAAGAGGAGCCTGAGGCTCAAAGAGCTTTAGGAACTCACAACAGGGATGTTGTTGAGCAAGAGTTTGCCACCAGATTTGTCTCATACCAGGGCCCACTTCCTACTCACATACCTCCCTGAGGAGCTAGTCTGGAGAACCTACTATAGGTTTCACCATTTTGATCCTGATTATTCCATTCGTTCAAAAGCATCACTTCTTCAGCGCTTAGCCTTCTTCACAGTCCAACTCGCACATCCATACATGACTACTGGAAAAACCATAGCCTTGACAAGACGGAACTTATTCGGCAAAGTAATGTCTCTGCTTTTGAATATGCTATCCAGGTTGGTCATAACTTTTCTTCCAAGGAGTAAACATCCTTTAATTTCATGGCTGCAATCACCATATGCAGTGATTGTGGAGCCTCAAAAAATAAAGTCTGACACTGTTTCCACTGTTTCTCCATCTATTTCCCATGGAGTGATGGGACCAGATGCCATGATCTTCGTTTTCTGAATGTTGAGCTTTAAGCCAACTTTTTCACTCTCCTCTTTCACTTTCATCAAGAGGCTTTTTAGTTCCTCTTCACTTTCTGCCAAGGAGATCCAACCAGTCCATTCTGAAGGAGATTGGCCCGGGGATTTCTTTGGAAGGAATGATGCTAAAGCTGAAACTCCAGTACTTTGACCACCTCATGTGAAGAGTTGACTCATTGGAAAAGACTTTGATGCTGGGAGGGATTGGGGG
This sequence comes from Cephalophus harveyi, assembly GCA_006410635.1. Lineage (NCBI taxonomy): Eukaryota > Metazoa > Chordata > Mammalia > Artiodactyla > Bovidae > Cephalophus > Cephalophus harveyi. The sequence goes on along the minus strand of SJYT01007634.1, from coordinate 670,432 downwards.
CAGGAGAAGAAGGGGACAACCAAGAATGAGATGGCTGGATGGCATCACGGACTCGATGGATGCGAGTCTGAGTGAACTCCGGGAGTTGGTAATGGACAGGGAGGCCTGGCGTGCTGCATTTCATGGGGTCGCAAAGAGTCAGACACAACTGAGTGACTGAACTGATTCCATTCCTTAGCTTAAACAGGCACAGTGAAAGTTATAGAATATTACAATAACGCAGCCTCCTCTTATTTTCCAGAAAAAGTCCAGGCTGAGATCAACAGGGTGCTTAGCCAATCACAGAAGGTGAGCACAGCCGCTCGAGAGTCCATTCCCTACGCCAACACTGTCATCCACGAGGTGCTGAAAATGGGGAACATCATCCCTCTGAATGTACCCAGGGAGGTGGCAGTGGACACCACCCTGAATGGATACCATCTGCTCAAGGTAATTGGGGCCTCATTGCAGCCTCAGATTTCCAAGCTCATACTCATAAATGATGGGAATTCCAACTGGGAAAAGGACATGTATTCTTGTCTTACAGAATTACTTAAATGGGAGAGAGGTACATTATACCTGATGTAATATTAGTGTTTTTCTCCATGAGTGGTCTCTAGAACATTAGTTTGACTATTTATCAATAGGTGTTCTGGACGAGAAGAGAGATTCCTGCATCCGCAGCGTTTAGGTAAAGTCTGGCTTTTCTTTGCTGTGAGCTATGAGGTTTCTGTGTTTTACTATGTGACAAGCATTGCAAATCTCTGTGGGAATACAGCAGGTAGCAGTTTTCAGTCAGACTTTGCCACAAGGTCCTTTTCTTTGCCTTGGGAGAGCTTCTAACAGGATAGGGACCTGTCAGACTTACACTGGAAAGTTCTGCCTCATAATCTTGGGGGCAGAGAATGTTGAAATATGAGGGGTATTTGAGACCTCCTGGGCCAATGTCACATTAATGCTGCTGTTTCTTACATAATATCCCCACAGATATTTTTCCAGGTTTGACTTAAAGCCCCTAGATGGGAGTGTCTCACAAGAGAAAGCAATCCAAGTGTGTACAGTATTAAATATTATAAAGGGAGAGAAAGAACCAATGCTTACTAAGCAGTGATTCAGTTCAGTTCAGTCACTCAGTCGTGTCCAGCTCTGCAAATCCATGAATCGCAGCATGCCAGGCCTCCCTGTCCATCAACAGCTCCCGGAGTTCCCTCAAACTCATGTCCATCGAGTTGGTGATGCCATCCAAACATCTAATCCTCTGTTGTCCCTTTCTCCTCCTGCCCCCAATCCCTCCCAGTATCAGAGTCTTTTCCAATAAGTCAACTCTTCGCATGAGGTGGCCAAAGTATTGGAGTTTCAGCTTCAGCATCTGTCCTTCCAATGAACACCCAGGACTGATCTCCTTTAGAATGGACTGGTTGGATCTCCTTGCAGTCCAAGGGACTCTCAAGAGTCTTCTCCAACACCACAGTTCAAAAGCATCAATTCTTCGGCGCTCAGCTTTCTTCACAGTCCAACTCTTCTAACCATACATGACCACTGGAAAAACCATAGCCTTGACTAGATGGAACCTTGTTGGCAGAGTAATGTCTCTGCTTTTTAATATGCTGTCTAGGTTGCTCATAACTTTCCTGCCAAGGAGTAAGCGTCTTTTAGTTTCACGGCTGCAGTCACCATCTGCAGTGATTTTGGAGCCCCCAAAATAAAGTCAGCCACTGTTTCCACTGTTTCCCCATCTATTTCCCATGAAGCGATGGGGCCAGATGCCATGATCTTCCTTTTCTGAATGTTGAGCTTTAAGCCAACTTTTTCACTCTCCTCTTTCACTTTCATCAAGAGGCTTTTTGGTTCCTCTTCACTTTCTGCCATAAGGGTGGTGTCATCTGTATATCTGAGGTGACTGATATTTCTCCCAGCAATCTTGATTCCAGCTTGTGTTTCTTCTGTCCAGCGTTTCTCATGATGTACTCTGCATAGAAGTTAAATAAGCAGGGTGACAATATACAGCCTTGACATACTCCTTTTCCTATTTGGAACCAGTCTGTTGTTCCATGTCCAGTTCTAACTGTTGCTTCCTGACCTGCATATAGGTTTCTCAAGAGACAGGTCAGGTGGTCTGGTATTCCCATCTCTTTCAGAATTTTCCACAGTTTATTGTGATCCACACAGTCAAAGGCTTTGGCATAGTCAATAAAGCAGAAATATATGTTTTTCTGGAACTCTCTTGCTTTTTCGATGATCCAGCAGATGTTGGCAATTTGATCTCAGGTTCCTCTGCCTTTTTTAAAACCAGCTTGAACATCTGGAAGTTCACGGTTCACGTACTGCGGAACCCTGGCTTGGAGAATTTTGAGCATGACTTTACTAGAGTGTGAGATGAGTGCAATTGTGCGGTAGTTTGAGCATTCTTTGGCATTGCCTTTCTTTGGGATTGGAATGAAAACTGACCTTTTCCAGTCCTGTGGCCATTGCTGAGTTTTCCAAATGTGCTGGCATGTTGAGTGCAGTGCTTTCACAGCAATGGGTACTAGAAGGAAAAAAATGAGTTTTGGGTCCTGGTCAGCCGCTCACTACCTGCATGGCCTTTCCGAAGTCCCTGGACTTTTCTGAGCCTTGGCTGCTTCACTTATAAAGTGGGAATAATAATGCCAGGCCAATTTCCTCCTTAGGGCCCATTTGTGAGGGCGAGAGTGTGACCTGGGGGGAGAAATGGGCTGCCTACAAGTCAAGGGTGTGCTGGCAAGTTTCTGTGGTGCCTAGGGGCAGGGGCAGTGACTTAGCTTCTGCTCCTGCTGGTCCTGAGGGCAACTTCACCTCTTGTGAGCCTCCTGCCCAGCTGAGTGGCCCACTGGACCTGAAAGAGGGAGCACCTAAAGGACGGGGGTGTCTAAGGACTCCAAGGGCCCTGTGGATCTAATAGGTGCCGCTCAGGCTCCACCCCAGAGTCCATTGTGCCTCTCACCCACAGATTAAGGATCTCTCGTATCACTGCTTCATCCGTGATGCCTGGAGTGGCATGAGGCATGTGGTGCAGCTTCGGGCCCAGGAGGAATTTGGGAATGGCTTGTGGAGCGAGTGGAGCCCCGAGGTCACCGGCATCCCTTGGACAGGTATGTGATAACTGAGCGTTTCAGCTTTCTTAATATATCAATTATCTGTTGCTGTGTAATAAGTCTTCCCAAGTGGTGCTAGTGGTAAAGAACCTGCCTGCCAGTGCAGGAGACGTAAGAGACACAAGTTTGATCTGTGGGTTAGAAAGATCCCCTGGAAGAGGGCATGGCACCCACTCCAGTATTCTTGCCTGGAGAATCCCATGGACAGAGGAGCCTGGCGGGCTACAGTCCATAGGGTTACAAATAGGTTAGACATGACTGAAGTGACTTAGGATGGATGTAACAAGTCCAACTTCCCTCGTGGCACGGTGGTAAAGAATCCGTCCACAATGCAGGAGATTCAGGTTTGATTCCTGCGTTGAGAAGATCCCCTGGAGAAGGAAATGGCAACCCACTCCAGTGCTCTTGCCTGGAGAATCCCATGGAGAGAGGACAGGCCACAGGGTTGCAAAAGATTTGGACATGACTTAGCAGCTAAACACCACCACCAACCGTTTATCTGCTCAAGCTTTTGAAAAATGGCCGGCTGGGCAGCTCTTGTGCCGGTCTGGCCTGAGTTAGAAAGTAGCTGCATCAGGCCTGCACTGTCCTAGATGGCCTCAGGCACCATGTCTGACGGTCGACGCTGGCGAGTGGAGGGGGCCCTCGGGTTTCCCTAAGGTCTGTCATCTTCCAGCAGACCGGCCTAGACTCAAGAGGGAAGATCCGCTCCACAACTTGATGGGAAGAACTTGTAGCTATATTTAATCTACCACAGTTACTAATGCTTCTTACTTGAAAAAAATTGTTAAAGGTAATAATGATCATTTGTGAGTAATTACTGTGATTAGTGAAAAGTTCCAGGAAAATACAAAAAATAATTATTCCCGGTATTCTGACCGCCTAGAGAAAACCAGTGAGAACATTTTACTATACTTCTTTCTTCTTCTAGGTATATTTATATGTGTTTATGTATTTATATGTCAAATTTCCTGAGTATTCCCATGTAATTAATTATTTTTGGAAAATGTATTGTTTAGCAACTGCATGACTAATGTGTTTTTTTTTAAACCCATGGGAATTATTTTTTTAACTTTTAAAACTTTTATCAAATTAATACGTGCTCACGGCAAAGAAGCAGAGAAGGGCTTATAATAATAACCAGTGTCTCTTGTCCCACCCCTTCCCATTTTCAGCCCTGCTCGCTAGATGAAGCTGTTTTTAGTTCTTCTGTCCCCTCCTCTCCAAACAACAAACTAACATGGCTGGATTTTTTTCCCCAAGAAAATAATATGAGATGTTATCTTTTTCACTCCTTCCTATGAAATATTAGGATTTAATTGACCTACATCCAGTGCAGGAATCTCCCTGATTACAAACCAAAGAGTGGTAGCCCAGCCTCTGCTTAAACGCTTCCAGAGATGGAGAGCTTACTACTCTCAGGGTAGGGGAAAGGCCATCTTATCACAGCATCCATTATGGGGGAAGAATGCCAGCCTACGTATAAGTCTCTCGGAAGCCAGAGACAGAAGGAAGTGGCAGAGGTGGGGCTGGGTCTGGACAACTTATATCGTTTCTGTCCTTTCTTTTTTATCCATTCTTATTGTAGAATAGTTTCCAGGTTTGCTTCTGTGTCAGATCTCTCTAGCCCTGCAGCATAACTGGACCAAATTAGTTGTTCTTAAATACTAGGCAATTAAAAAAGTAATAGGGACTTCCCTGGCGGTCCAGTGGTTAAGACACCACACTTTGAGTACAGGAGACTCAGATTTGATCTCTGGTCAGGGAACTAAGATCCCACTTGCCACATGACTCAGCAAAGAAGAAAAAAAAATTGTATTGAGTATGTATGGATAAAAAAGAAAGGACAGAAACGATATAAGTTGTCCAGCCCCAGCCCCACCTCTGCCGCTTCCTTCTGTCTCCGGCTTCCTGGAGACTTATATGTAGGCTGGCATTCTTCCCCCAGAACGGATGCTGTGATGAGATGGCCTTTCCGCTACCCTGGCTTTGCCGTGTGTAGTCCTCGTCCTTCCTGTCCTGGAGAGCCGGCGGAGTGGGCAGTGTCGAGTGCAGGCTCACGCAGGGTCAGGCGCTGCCGTCCCCTCTTTTGTCCATCCAGAGCAGGAGGCAGCTTTCTGTTGGACCCTATCCTCAAAAATTTATCTCCTGATGAGACCTGGACAAGAAGGGAAGCCTAACTACTCTATCCTCCTTAGAAAGGTCATTTAAATAAATCAGAACATCCTTCAGGCTAGATTGTGTTGACCTGTCCATAGCTGTCTTTGGTTTGTACAAGGACTTTGAGCCAAAACATGCTGAATACCAAACATTAACACGGCCTTAGGAGCCTTTGGGAGGGGAGTGAATCATTTATAACATTGTGTGGTGGAAATGTTCGGGATACAGGCTGACACCTGTTTACCTTTTATCCCAAGCACTTAATTTGGATGGTCACAAATAGCTTTAGAAAATCTTGTTTTGTTAGAAAATTCTTTCTTTTCTTTTTTGTTAAAGTTGTGGTAAAACACAAATAACTTACAACTTACCATTTTTAAAGCGTGTGGTTCAGTGGCCTTAAACACTTTCACATCGTGGTGCCACCTTGACCACCATCCAGCTCCAGAACTTTTTCCATCTTGCAGAACTGAAACTCTATACTGGTTAAATAGTAACTTCCCATTCATCCCTACCTCCAGTGCCTGGCAACCACTGCTTTACTTTCGTCTTTATGAGTGTGACTGCTCTAAGTACTTCATGTAAGTGGAATCATACTGTATTCGTCTTTTTGTGACTAGCTTGTATTACTTAGAATAACTTCCTCAAGATTCATCCATGTTGTAACCTGTGTCAGAATTTCCTTCCCTTTTAAGGCTGAATAATATTCCATTGTATGTATATACCATAATTTGTTTATCCGTTCATCTGTAGATGGACATGGCTTGCTTCCACTTTTTGACTGTCCTGAATAATGCTGCCATGAACATGGCTGTACAAATATGTTTTGATCTCTGCTTTCAGTTCTTTGGAATGTATACCCAGATGCATAGTTGCTACACCATATGGTAATTCTATTTGTAATTTTTTGAAGGACTGCCATAGTGTTTTCCGCAATGGCTGCACCTTTGTATGTTCCTACATTCCTATCAGCAATGTGCAGAGTTTTATTTTTTTCATATCCTTGTCAGCATTAGTATTTTCTTCCTTTCTTCTTCCCTTCTGTCTCTTTTCTTCTTTCTTTCTTAATACCTCTCCTTATGGGTGTGGTATTGTGGAGTGATTTCTTAATTGGAGGAGAATTGCTTTACAATGTTGTGTTAGTTTTTGCTGTACAACAACGCGAATCAGCTATAAGTATACATATATTCCCTCCCTCTTGAGCCTCCTTCCCACCCCCGGCCCTATCTCACCCCTTTAGGTCCTCACAGAGCACTGGGCTGAGCTCCTCTGCTTCACAGCTGCTTCCCGCTGGCTAGCTATTTTGCAACGGCAGTCTGTATACTTCAATGCTACTCTCTGTCCCTCCCTCTCCTGCTCCCACTGGGTCCACAACGGTATTGTGGTTTAGATTTGGATTTCCATAATAAGTAGTGGTGTTGAAGATCTTTTCATGTGTTTACTGGCTATTTGTATATCTTTTTTGGAGAGCTATCTATTCAAGTAGAAAATTCTTTCTCATGTGAACCCAGCTCTGGTCTCACTGGGCCTTGGTCTCCAGGGTAACCCCTGATAAGTCTGCTAGTCTGCTCTCTCTGAATGCTTCTGGAATTCCCAGGGGACTTGCATCTGCTTGTGCTTCTGTTCCCAGGCTGTTGAATGGGGTGGCTTGTGGATTCCTTACCTGTCTGGGGACCTTCCCTCAAAGCTGGTCTCATCTGTGGATGTCCCTCCTTAAATTGTTGTATTCTCCTGCCAGTGGAGGACGGTGTGGTAGGCACATGTCCTTGACTGTTCAACCTCAGGTCCTGTGTTTCTGTGACTTGCTACAGTGATCACATAAGCTCAGACAGAACTCTTTTGACCACTTCTCACATAAGCAGCTGAAGGGTGTGAGCTCCTGTTCTGTACCTGTGTGGGTTCTGAGGGGAGGGTCTTCAAAACCCCAGTGGTGAATATAGCCAAGGGAGAAACCAGCTGCTCCCCTCCCCACTGAGGGCAGAGCAAGAGGAACCTGGATTATTCCCATGCAAGAGGGATTTAGGTTGGAAACTGGGGAGTGCTTCTGGAAAATGAGAGGGAGGTTATGTATGTTTTAATGAGGTTACATATGTTTTAGAGTTATTTGACTGTTTGGAACATGTCAGTGCACTAGATACTATATTGATGGGCTTTCTAGCCCCAAAGACCTGCCCCCATCCCTAAAGCCCAGACAGGTAGGATGCCCCTGCCTAGGTGTGGAGGTCCTGACACGGAGGCCAAGAGAAGTACATTGGACCTGGAAATCAGGTTGTGTGACCTTGGTAACATTAGTTTACCTCTCAGAGCCTCAGTCTTTTCATCTGTAAAATGGAGATGACATGACCTATCTTGTCCCCTTTGGAGAGTTTTTATGAATTTAGAGAAAAAATTGCTACACCATATGGTAATTCTATTTGTAATTTTTTGAAGGACTGCCATAGTGTTTTCCGCAATGGCTGCACCTTTGTATGTTCCTACATTCCTATCAGCAATGTGCAGAGTTTTATTTTTTTCATATCCTTGTCAGCATTAGTATTTTCTTCCTTTCTTCTTCCCTTCTGTCTCTTTTCTTCTTTCTTTCTTAATACCTCTCCTTATGGGTGTGGTATTGTGGAGTGATTTCTTAATTGGAGGAGAATTGCTTTACAATGTTGTGTTAGTTTTTGCTGTACAACAACGCGAATCAGCTATAAGTATACATATATTCCCTCCCTCTTGAGCCTCCTTCCCACCCCCGGCCCTATCTCACCCCTTTAGGTCCTCACAGAGCACTGGGCTGAGCTCCTCTGCTTCACAGCTGCTTCCCGCTGGCCAGCTATTTTGCAACGGCAGTCTGTATACTTCAATGCTACTCTCTGTCCCTCCCTCTCCTGCTCCCACTGGGTCCACAACGGTATTGTGGTTTAGATTTGGATTTCCATAATAAGTAGTGGTGTTGAAGATCTTTTCATGTGTTTACTGGCTATTTGTATATCTTTTTTGGAGAGCTATCTATTCAAGTAGAAAATTCTTTCTCATGTGAACCCAGCTCTGGTCTCACTGGGCCTTGGTCTCCAGGGTAACCCCTGATAAGTCTGCTAGTCTGCTCTCTCTGAATGCTTCTGGAATTCCCAGGGGACTTGCATCTGCTTGTGCTTCTGTTCCCAGGCTGTTGAATGGGGTGGCTTGTGGATTCCTTACCTGTCTGGGGACCTTCCCTCAAAGCTGGTCTCATCTGTGGATGTCCCTCCTTAAATTGTTGTATTCTCCAGCCAGTGGAGGACGGTGTGGTAGGCACATGTCCTTGACTGTTCAACCTCAGGTCCTGTGTTTCTGTGACTTGCTACAGTGATCACATAAGCTCAGACAGAACTCTTTTGACCACTTCTCACATAAGCAGCTGAAGGGTGTGAGCTCCTGTTCTGTACCTGTGTGGGTTCTGAGGGGAGGGTCTTCAAAACCCCAGTGGTGAATATAGCCAAGGGAGAAACCAGCTGCTCCCCTCCCCACTGAGGGCAGAGCAAGAGGAACCTGGATTATTCCCATGCAAGAGGGATTTAGGTTGGAAACTGGGGAGTGCTTCTGGAAAATGAGAGGGAGGTTATGTATGTTTTAATGAGGTTACATATGTTTTAGAGTTATTTGACTGTTTGGGACATGTCAGTGCACTAGATACTATATTGATGGGCTTTCTAGCCCCAAAGACCTGCCCCCATCCCTAAAGCCCAGACAGGTAGGATGCCCCTGCCTAGGTGTGGAGGTCCTGACACGGAGGCCAAGAGAAGTACATTGGACCTGGAAATCAGGTTGTGTGACCTTGGTAACATTAGTTTACCTCTCAGAGCCTCAGTCTTTTCATCTGTAAAATGGAGATGACATGACCTATCTTGTCCCCTTTGGAGAGTTTTTATGAATTTAGAGAAAAAAGCATTTCTTAGAGATAATAACTAGTACTGCAAGTGTAGGAGGATTAGTAATTTGAGTGCTGTGTTCATTGGTTCTTGGTCCGGGAGGATCCACAACTGTTGAGCCCATGGCTCTTGGGATAAAGAGAGCGGGGCTGTGGACATCCTAGAACTGCCGCCCTGGATACAGTCCTGGACTCACTGAATCGGAATGTAGAGGGGAATGTGAAATGGGGAATGTGCGGGGGTGGGGTGGGGGAGGGGCTGCCGTAGCATCCCACTGTAAATGATAAGGCTGTGGAGCAGACAACACTCCGGGCAGTTTAGAAAGGGCAAGAAGGGCTTCACGGAGGAGGTGACATTTGCGTTATGTCTTGGAGGGTGTTGTAGGGGTTTCCCTACAAGTAGAGAATGGGGATTATAGGCCGCGGGAACAGCACGTGCAAGGACATGGACTGTGAACCAACGCAGGGCTGTTTGGCCCTGGTGGAGCACAGGTGTGTGGGTGGGAGGTCCAAGTGGGGCACGCGGGAAGGCCTGAAGAGCGAGGGGGTGCGGGGTAGAGGTGTGGGGGAGGGGAGTCAGGCGCCTGGGCTGCAGCGTGCGCTGCCCCCTTGAGGCTGAGACCTGGCTGCACGCAGTCTTGCGGAGGCAGCGAGGTTCCCAGCCTGAGGGCGGGGCACTGAGTCACACAGTTCTGGGGGCCCTGCTCTGGCCTGGAAGGCCAGGTGACTGCCAACAGCACCTGCCACAGTGACTCATGGAGTCCCTGCCTGTCAGGGCTGATGTCACTCTGATGTCAGGCCAGGAAGGAGAGGTTGCACATTGACGGGCGGCTGGTCAGCCGCTCTTTGCAGGCTGGGAGTTCCTCACGTTTGTCGTCTCCAGCAGCACTGGCAGGGCTGGCATCCAGCAAGCCTGTGGGCCCTTTGCACAGCGAGCTGGGGCAGAATGCTCGGGAAAAGCCCATTAGGCATAAGAGGGTTGTTTCTTGCTTTCATGAATCTCTTTGACTCCCTCTCACCCTGCTCACTGACACCTGGAAAATATTAAGAACCACCTGTGACAGGTAGTGAGCAGCAGGGACCCATTCTTGGGAGTCACACTGCTGAGGAGGTGCTAGAGGTTTGCGTCCACATGGCCTTTGGGGGACCCAGGGGCTGAGCTGCACGCTGTCCAGGCAGGTGGGCCTCCCTGGCCCAATCCCTTCAGCCACATACTATCACCTCAAACCCTGCAGTCGTCCCATTCTGGGGGACTTCACTGCGTGCCTCCCGTCGGCACGGACCGAGGGGAAGTTGTGCAGGTTGAAGGGTACTTGGGGACACGTTTCTGAAGAAGCCCTGCCCCTTCACCCCTCCCCGGGCATCGCCTGACTCTGCCGTGGTGCCGTTTTCCATGGCGACTCCACGTGCCGCTTCCGCAGGGCGGCCTTGTCGCGTCCCCTGGGTGCAGTGGTGTCGCTGGATGGACTGGGCTCTGGTCGCTGGCACTGCCCCTCCCCGCAGGACCTTAGGGAAGTGCCCAGGTTTGCTTGGTTTCCCGATGGGAATGATAGGCCTGCTTCAGAACTTCCAAACCAAACACCTGCCTCACTGGGCTGAGAGGACTAACCAAGCTAGACAGCAGTTCACACCCAGCCTGGCACATGTGAGTATATACCAGATGCTAGCAATTCACCTGTGTTTCAGGCCACATCTGTCCCTTGAGCTCTGGATTCTTGTCTCCACTTTGCCCAGAGCTTGGACCAAAAACCTCCCTGTGTTCTTTGTCCGGCGATGGACACTACCATCCAGCCCGCTCTCTGAGCCAGGACATGCCCAGGAGAGCAGGCCAGAGCACCCTCTCCCTTGGCTCCTGTTCTTGTCCCATGTTGGCAGGATTCTTTTTGTTATTTATTTAGCTGTGCCTGGGTCTTAGTTGCAGCCTGTGGGCCCCTTGCATTGGGAGTGCAGAGTCTTAGCCACCGGACCGAGAGATGTCCCTCAACAGAATTCCTACGAGGATCTCTGAAGCTGATTTCTGTCTCTGGTGGGAGAGCACCGGGTGTCCTCCACGCCACTGCTGTGGGCCTCTTTCTAGATCATAAGCCTGAATGTTGCTCCCTGGTCTACAGCCATGACCCCCCTCAACTTCCAGGTGAAGCTCAAACTCCTGAGCTTGGAGCAGAGGGCCTTCTCCAGCTGCCTGCCCACCATCCCTCGTGCCTGGCCCTCACTCGCCTCTTCCCCTCCAGGGGGACCAGCACTTTGACACTCATGTCTGCGTCTTCATCCACCTTCTTTCTGGGCCCACCACTGCAACACGCCCTTCCACACCCTCCCTCCCTGCTCCATCTCTGTGCATAGCTGACAGTTTCCTGGGATTTCTATAAAATTTCGAAAAGAATTTCGGGTCCCCAAGAAGGTCACCAGCTTTTCAGTTTGCTAAGTAAGGACCTAAAGTTAAATAGTGAAGTAAAAAGTGCTCTGCTCTGCTTAGTCGCTCAGTCATGTTCGACTGCCAGGCTCCACTGTCCATGGAATTCTCCAGGCAAGAATACTGGAGTGGGTTTCATTCCCTTCTCCAGGGGACTCTTCCCAACCCAGTGATCCAACCCAGGTTTCCTGCATTGCAGGCAGATTCTTTACTGTCTAAGCATCAGGGAAGCCCAAGTAAAAAGTAGCTATTGCCATTGACCGTCACTCATTTCATAAGAGGATGAAACAAGGGCTTAATCTCAGAAGGAAGACACTTAAGCTATGTAGCTATTCACTTTGTTTTTTCTCGTTTGGCCTTCAGACCAGTAGACGTCACAGGCTGTCCTGGGTGGTGCTGGGGCCCAGATAGAGGTGATTTCTTTCTCCTCAGGAGATTGTCAGCTCCTCAGTATGAGGTTTTGGGCTTTTTTGTTTTTCTGAATGAATGGGAAAAAGTGAAAGTGAAGTCGCTCCATTGTGTCCGACTCTTTTCAACCTCGTGGACTGTAGCCTACCAGGTTCCTCCATCCATGGGATTTTCCAGGCAAGAGTACTGGAGTGGGTTGCCGTTTCCTTCTCCAGGAGATCTTCCCGACCCAGGGACTGAACCCGGGTCTCCCACATTGTAGGCAGACGCTTTACTGTCTGAGCCACCAGGGAAGTCCTGGACAAATGGAGGAAGAGTGATCAGCTTTCCGGTTGGTGGTTTATAGGGTGTGAGGGAAGGCATGTCGTTCAGAGTGGGGGCGCTGCTTGGTGCGCCGCTCAGCTTGTGGGTCCCTGTGTCTCCGCCCCACCCCCTGTCTGTGAATGTCTGGCTTTGAGGTTCGTCCCTCTCCGCTTGTTCCTTCATCTTTCTGTCACCCACTGGCTTCCTTTTTCTTTCTTTTGCCTCTTCTTATTTCCAGCCCACTCCTGTGTTCCCTCTCTGTACTCCAACCCTGGAGCCTAGTAGCCCATATTTTAACTGGTCATAATATGCAACTTAAAAGTATTGTGTTAGAAAATGTTTTATGTTCTGTGTTCTGAATTTAGAGTCAGTTTTTAAACAGATGTTTTTGTGTGCTGGGCGCGTGCTAGGTCCTTCAGCCTGTGATCTGAGGTGACCTGTGTAGAAGGAAGCCACCCGCTTCCTTAGAAACAAGGAAGCGAGGTCTAAAGGGAGCTGAGTGCCTTGACCAAAGCTACAAATCTGCTTTGAAGGCCTCTGCCATCTTTTGTATCGAATTTCTCTATTCCAAAACCCAAGTAAGCAAACCCAAGCCCATTTTCAAATTAACAGAAATACGTCTTTTGTTTTAAAAACTCATGTGGAAAAAACTCACAGGTAGTTTCTCTCAACCTCACTTACTGGATATGGTCATTCATTCATTCACTTTATAATTAATACAAAAGTACATCGTCCGATCTGGAAATATTATTACAGAGACACACTCTGTGTTGGATGTTAATGTATCAGTCTTTTTTTTTCACCAGGTGATTTTCCATAATTGAAATTTTACTAATTACACAGGTTTTCAGCAAGATGCAGGCTCGTGTTATGTAGTGAGTTCACAAAGATGAGTAAGATACAGTCCTTGAATTTGAGAAATATTCGATCTAGAGATGATTTTTTTTTTTAATAAAGTGGAAAAAAGTTTATTCTTGGTGTCAGAAAGCTTTAACACTTATTTCTTACAAAACTTCAGACGAGCTATTTAACCTCCCTATGTCTCATTTTCCCCATCTGTAAAGAGAGGGTAATATTATTACCGATCTCAGAATACTCAGAGTATTGTTGTGAGAATTAAATTAATTAGTTCATGTAAAGTATTATAGGGAAGATGGTGCCTGGCACGTAGTGAAGTCTCAGTAAATGTCAGGCATTGTCATAGTTGTTGCTGTTTGGTCTCGTGACCGCCGCCGCTGTCCTTATGCCTGTTACTTCCTGACACCCAGGGGCATATGGGAACCAGTGAATGCTGGTTCCTTCCCCTCTTTCATTCCACGTGCTAGCTGCAGTGAAACACTAGGAAATATAAAATACTTTGGTCTAAACGGGAAAAATGTGTTCTCTGTTGTTGCTAATGTTTTATGGCCTTCCTGAGCCTCTGCGTCTGTAAACCTGTGATAATAGCACCTGCCTTGTGAGATACCATGAACATCACGTAGGCACAGAACCACCTGGAACTGGAGTAGAGTGGGCGTCCGCCAAGGTCAATGGTAGAAGTGCTAGCGATATTTTATTAGTATGCAGCTAGTATTAATAATATTGTTATTAAGCTCATTTTCCCCTGAGCCCTAGTTTCTTCTGTAAAATGGAAATGTTTATTAGTAATAGCAATACACCTTCCATCTCAGGGGACAAATGGTCTGAGTCAGGGGTTCCCGTTGTCATCTCTCCTGAAGTAGAAAACGCCAGCTCACTCCAGCATTCCTACCTGAGAATCCCATGAAGAGAGGAGGCTGGGAGGTTACAGTCCGTAGCGTCACGTAGAGTTGGACACGACTGAGAGACTAACATTATTGTCATCTAGGGAGGTTTTTAAAAAGTCTTGTTACGTAAGACAATCTTAACTATGCGTTGGAAAAATTTTGTTCGGTCTGGTAGCATTCCTGGGTTATTTGAGAGAAAATTCCTAATTTATCTCTGGAAATCTGAGCCACCAACGGTTACACATCCTTTTCTGGACCTCATATCATGTTGGGGTTCAGAGCTGAGGGTCAAAAGTATACTGGTTTCCTTTTCTTCCTGAAATATCTTTCTGGGTTTGAGGGATCTTTTAAAGACCCTGATGGCTGAAACTTACCCTGGAGATTCTGAGGCTATAGGTCAGGGATGGGACCTAAAAGACCACTGATGAATCTGAACATATCTGGGTTTAAGAACTACTGGACTGAATGACCATCCATGGTCAACCATATTTCCTATGTAGAGTTGTCCCGGTCTCCTGGTTTTAGCTTTCATTCTAGCATCCCCACACCCTCCTTTAATCCTTCAGTCATCCCCTGCTATGAGTCTAATTGTTCCCTGTTAGGTTGGGCTGGGAAGAACACAAAAAAATAAGAGACTGTGTCCCTCCCATTTATCCAAGGTTGATCTGGGGCTAAGTTGCTCTGTGACCTTGGACAAGTTGCTTTCTCTCTCTGGGCTCTCCATACCGTGCGGAGGGTGAACACACTCTTGTGTCCCTTCCAGTGCTGCTGGTGTGTGGTGTTTTTCCCCTCCTGGGGAAGGCACGCCCCTTCTGGAAATTTCTGTCCTGAGCAGAAGAAGGGTCACCCTCTCCTCCAGCCCCTTGCTAGTCTTTCTACTCCTGACTCAGGGAGGCTCAACATCTTTGTATAAACTGGTTCTGTGGTATTTTTAATTTCTTGATGGAAAAATGATGAACTGAAAAGAAAATATTTTAAACTCCAGAGCATTCAGAGCCTGGTCCCTTGGGCCCACGTTTGCGGCTGAGCCAGGCCTCGTGTTAGCGTTCTCGCTTTGATACTTGCCCTTCTGCAGCCTTGGGGGTTTCTGCAGCAACGTGGTTCCCATGGAGGGGGAGGGGCCCAGGAGGGTGCCCAGTCCACCTCCCTTCTCGGGCACAGTATGTTAAATCCATCCAGGCTGTAAGAGTCTGTTGTTACATAATTTAAAAACGTATATTTATTTATTTGGCTGAGCTGGGTCTTAGTTGCAGCATGTGGGATCTTAAGTTGCAGCATAGGAGATCTAGTTCCCTGACCAGGGATCGAACCTGAGCCTCCTGCATTGGGAGTGTGGAGTTTTAGCTACTGGACCACCAGCAAAGTCCTAGAGAATCTGTTGTTTAGATAAATATTTTTATTGCAAAAAGGGGCATGCTGCTGCTAAGTCACTTCAGTCATGTCCGACTCTGTGCGACCCCATAGATGGCAGCCCACCAGGCTCCCCTGTCCCTGGGATTCTCCAGCCAAGAACACTGGAGTGGGTTGCCATTTCCTTCTCCAATGCATGAAAGTGAAAAGTGAAAGTGAAGTTGCTCAGTCATATCCGCCTCTTAGCGATCCCAGGCTCCTCTGTCCATGGGATTTTCCAGGCAAGAGTACTGGAGTGGGGTGCCATTGCCTTCTCTGAAAAAGGGGCATAAAGGAGATTAAAATGTTAATGGTGCTTCTATCTGGCGCCGTATATCCTTCCTTTTGTTTCTTTCTGTGTATGAATATATATTTATTGTTGTTGTTGTTCTGTTGCCAAGTCAAGTCTGACTCTTTGCGACCCCATGGACTGCAGCGCGACAGACTTTCCTGTCCCTCACCATCTCTCGGAGTTTGCCCAAGATTATGTCCATTGAATTGGTGATGCCATTCAACCATCTCATCATTCTCTGTCACCCTCTTCTCCTTCTGCCCTCAATCTTTCCCAGCATCACAGTCTTTTCCAATGAGTTGGCTGTTTGCAACAGGTGGCCAAATTATTGGAGCTTCAGCTTCAGCCTTAGTCCTTCCAATGAGTATTCAGAATATATATTATGGTATATCATATAGCATGGGCTTCCCAGGTGTCTCTGTGGTGAAGAGTCTGCCTGCAATGCAGGAGTCGCAGGAGACATGGGTTCGATCCCTGGGTCGGGAAGATCCCCGTGGAGAAGGAAATGGCAACTCACTCCAGTATTCTTGCCTGGATAATCCCATGGTCAGAGGAACCTGGCAGGCTACAGTCCATGAGGTCGCAAAGAGTCGGACACGACTAAAGCAACTTAGCACACCGCATGGAAAACTTTGGATCACACTATATGGACTTTTCCTTGGCTTACATTTTTTATTTAACATTATATCATATTCTTAGTTATTTTCTGAGATATTTTTAAAGACTATTGCAATGTATGATTATATCAGAATTTATATGGCTAGTCCTTTAGGGTTGGATAGTTGCTCACTTTCCCCGTAGGATTCATTATGATTAATTTTATTCTATCAGTCGGGACTTCAGGGTTCATGAATCATTAATAATGACTTTTCTATCCACAGAGCCCAGGAATTCTACTACGACCGAGCTGCCCACCTCCACACAGGTGAGCTCACGTTCTTATAAAAGGGTCATAGCAACAGCACCTAGAGTTAAGGGTTGTGGGCTGGCGTCAGGCAGAAGTTGACTCCAATTGCACCTTTACCACTTACCAGAAACGTGGATGTGAGCAACTAGCCTGAACACAGGGGCTCTGTAAAGCAGGGGAAGAGTGGTTCTCTCGTCCCAGTGATGTAGGCCATGTAAGTGTGGATTGGTTCTGGCCTGGCTCACTGAGCAGCTGTGTGTCTGGTGGCTGCTGTTTCATCTCTGAACCTCTGGGCATCCCGATAGCTTAGCTTGTGTATCTGTGCTCTTCCCCTGTGGACTCCTGGTGTCATAATTTTCTGAAAAGAGGATTACGTCTGAAGCTGCTTAACAAATCCTTGTGTAATCCAATTTCCCATTCAACTACATCTCCTCTCCTGGTCCTTAATTCCCTCAATGCTAAGCGGGGAGGCTCAGCCACGCCTGGGGCTGGGCAGCATGCGGAAGGAGCCAGGGTCTTGCATCTTGGCCATATTGGATTCAGGACTGTCCAGGCACCAGTGGAAACAGCTCCAGGGTGAAGCCCACACTCACGGGGCTGGGGAGTGGTGGGAACTGACGCTGAGAACTTGCCATGCCTCACTAGGCTCTAAGCCTGGCATCTCCTTCCTCATTTGACCCTTATGGTCACCAAGATTTGAGTGCCTGAATGATCATGCCCATACTGATCAGTCATGTCTGACTCTTTGTGGCCCCAAGGACTATAGCCCACCAGGCTCCTCTGTCCATGGGATTTTCCAGGCAAGAATACTGGAGTGGGTTGCCATGCCCTCCTCCAGGGGCTCTTCCCAATCCAGGAACTGAACCCATATCTCTTATGTGTCCTGCATTGGCAGGTGGGTTCTTTATCACTAGCACCACCTGGGAAGCCCATGGTCATGCCTACAAGGGAGGAAAACTGGATTAAGAAATCCCACGTGGATTAAGAAATTTCCCCTGCCTTCCATAACTAGTAAGTGGTGGATCCAAGATTCTAGCTTGAGGTTTTCCCAGTAAGTGGTAGTACCCATGCCCTGGCACCAGACCCATAATACATCTGCTGTTTCAGGTTATTTATTGAGTATCTCCTCTGTGGAAGGGGTGTGCCCTTAAGCTCCTGGTGGAGAGACATGTGGCAAGAAATCCCCACCCTGAATAGGCGAGCTATAGATACAAGTAAGTTGAGAGTGACAGGTCAAACGAGGAGAGGTCCATGAGCTAGAGAAAGGATTGCCATGAGTGGATCAGGCAGGAGGTGAAGGAGGAGATGGTGCCTGAGCTGGGTCCTGAATGATGGTGGAATCTGCAGAAAGAGGCTCACAGTGAGGAATGTTTCTTTTAGGCACCTACTACTACTGAAGATAATGAAAATTTTTTCTCCCAAGATTCTGCAAAAACAACCAGTTTCCCAGGTAAGGACTGGATATTTTTGTGTTTCTGTTGCTTATGGGGCACAAAAGAACTTGTCTCAGCAGAAAGTCCTTTCTTTTTGGAAGTGTTGGCAGAGGGCTGGTCTGCTTAATGAAAAGGATCGATGGCAGAAATCGTCTTTTATTACTTTATACTTCCAAGTTTGATACTGTTAGCTAAGATATAGTGAAGGGACCGTAAGAAGAGTAAGATAAATCAGTGAACTACGTCACATTTGGCCCAGAATACAAATGAATGTGCTACAAACAAAATTACTAGAGTCTGTAATGAAATACACTTTTGAGGAATGAAATAAACCTTTGGGAAGGCCTTCATTCCAATGCTTCTGATTCCCTATACCTGCAAGACTAGGGAAACTTAGTAATGTTTGCATCGAGAAAGATCCAAACCAGGGCTTCCCTGGTGCCTCAGTGGTAAAGAATTCCCCTGCCAATCAACTGGGGAGACACGAGTTTGATCCCTGATCCTAGAGGAACCCCCATGCTGCAGAGAAACTGAGCCTGGACACCACAACTGTGTGGTGTGGTGTGGTGTGCTGTGGAGTCTGTGCTCGAGTGTCTGGGAGTCACAGCTCCTGAGCCCACGTGCTGCAACTCCTGAAGCCCAAGCGCCCTAGAACCCGTGCTCCACAGCAGGAGAAGCTACTGCCACGAGAGGCCTGCACACCGCAACTAGAGAGTAGCCCCCACTTGCCACAACTGCAGAAGAGCGCACACAGCAACCAGCGCACACAGCAACCAAGACCTAACACAGCCAAAAAAAAAGAAAAAGAAAAGATCCCAGCTCCTGTGTTTGCTTTACTGTTAACATATGGATGGGACTCATGGAGTCCAGACTCTGGAGTAGCTGAACGCATTCACCTGATGGCTCTTGGGCTTTCTGGGGGAGTCCTTGGCCTCCATACTTTTAGCTGGGCAGCTTCCTGCCATACCTGGCTGCCCGTGCCCTGCCATTCTATTGCAAAGCTCTCCCTGGTGCAGTGCACTTAGGGGGACCTGCCAAACACCTGGGGCTGAGCTCTGCTTGCGCGGCTGGGAATTTGGAGTCGAACCCATCCCTGCTCTCCCGGAGTCTACCATCCAGGGGGCAGGCTCTGGGAAAGAGTAAAGCAGTAATTAGAAGAGAGTGGAATGTGGCCAAAAGGGAGCTGTAGGTAAAGCAAAGTGGAATTGAGAGTCCTGAGGGAATCACAGAAAGTTCACAGAGGAGGTGCCATTTGAATGAACCTTGAATGATGTGGGTGGGACAGCAGGAGGTTGGGGCAACAGGCAGTTCAGGGGATACTGTGGAGGAAGAACCCTTGAGTCTTCTCTAGCCACTCTCACCGATGATCTGTCTAATCCAGCCTTGTGTCTTTAAAGACCGTCTATGGGCTGATGACTCCCAAATGTACAGCCCCGTCTCTGACCCTCCCATGAAGATCCAGCCAGACTGGTGTATCCAACTACCTAGGTGACATGTCCACCTGATGCCTAATAAAACTCTCAGACCTAACGTGTCTAAAAGAGAATGCTTGATGCCTCTCCGCCTCTTCAACCCAAGTCTGTTATCACCCTTCTTCCTCATTTCAGTAAAGACAGCACATCCTCTGGGTTGCTGAGGCTGGGAGGTAAGACAGGCTTCCTCTTCTATGCCTCATCCCATGTCCAGTCCTTCAGCAGGTCCTGCCAGTTGTATCCTGAGGTTTGTCCAGGAGCTGACCACTTCTCACCCCCTCCACTGCCAACACCTGGCCCAGCCATTGCTATCTATTCTCCAGTACGACTTTAGGGTCTGCCTGCTGGTCTGTTGGCTTTTAGTCTTTTGTTTTAATATTTATTTTTATTTATTTATCTGGCTGTGCTGGGTCTTAGCTGTGGCACCTGGATTCTTTTTAGTCGTGGCATGTGGAATTTAGTTCCCTGACCAGGGCTTGAACTCGGACTCCCTGTACTGGGGGCGTGGAGTCAGCCACTAACCCACTGGATGTCCCTCCTGGCTTTTGTCTTAACCCCCAACTGACTCTTTTCCAGCCAAAAGCCAGAGTGACTCTTAAAACACAAATTTAAGCTCTTCTTGGCTCAACACCATCTTGTCTCCCAGAGTAAAAGCCAAAGGCCTAACAAAGGCCCTAGTCTCCCTGAAGTCAAGCCCTGATCTTTAGGTCTCACCCCTTCCTTTCTCTCACCCATCCGCTCTGCCTTCCTCACTTCCACACGTGCTCACCTCATGGCCTTTGCACCCACTGCTTGCTCTGCCTGGATGCTCTTCCCCCGACCTCCCCTTGGACAGCCCTTTCATACATCCAGGCCTCTGCTCAAATGCCCCCCAGCCCAGGGAGGCTGTTCCCAATCTCCCAATTTGACAGAACCTTCTACCGTCACGCTCCCCTTTCTACGCTTTGTTTTCCATCATACCCTTTGTCAGTGCTGACATCTTACTAGATACATATTTGTTTGTCTGTCTCCCTTGATCAGACTGTAAGATCCAGGAAGCCAGGAGTCTTTCTTTCATCCAACTATCTGTATCCCTGAGGCTTAGAACAAAGCCTGGCACATGACAGACACTCAATAAATATTTGTTGAATGAATGAAGGAACAAATACAAAAGATAATGAAGTGTTAGTGAAAGAGTAAGCCAAGCATACACGAAACGGCTGTCTCTGCCAAGAGACGCGGGACACGCTGGGAGACACCTGTCCCTGTGGTCAGTGCCCACCACCAGTTTGGGCTCAAGGCAAAGCCTGCATCTACTAGACACCTGGAGTGATGACGGGCATCACATCTTTATTAGCAGTGGGTTCCGTTTAGGGTGGAAGAGCCTGAATCCGAAGTCCATGAGACTCTAAGTATGTGCATTTTCAGCAGAAGGGAATGATGATTTTGCTTAGACTACTCTCTGTCTAGTCCAGGGTCTGTCTCTGGCAGCCTTGGGAAGGAGCTTTCTCTGGAAGGACATGGTTGTTTGTGAAGATAGTTTGTTTTCGCATTCATTCAATGAAATATTTTGGTGGGCCTGCTTTGTGCAAGGCACCACGTGAGGAGATGGAATGTGAAAAGTGAAAAAGACACACATGGTCCCTGCTTTCAGGGAGTTTAGGCTGGAGGTGGAGCTGGGGGAGTAAGCAAGCCGGGCCAGGGTGGAGCAGGATCACTTCTCAAAGGGAGTGCCATCATCTCATGTGAGATTCAAAGGCCAAGCAGGGGGACTGGCCAGCAAAGGGAAAGGGGTGCAGCAACGGTGGACAAGCATTCTGGGGGAGAAGAGAACGCGTGTACAGGAGAGGGAATATGCGTGAGAAAGATGGACTGAAATTCAGATGGCTGGGGCTTGCGTACCAACTGGGGAGACAGGTGAGAAGTGATGATCCAGTGGGGACAGCTGCACCCAAACGCTTGATTTAAAGCATCTGAGCCTCCGGGAGCTGCTGTCAGTGAGGTCCCCTAAGGCTCTGCTTCTTGCACTCCCCTGTGCCTGGTGGGGCCAGCTGAGTGCCACTGGAAAAGCTGCTCTGAAAGTGAGTGGGAGTCTGTGGCTGGCCGCAGGCACTCAGAAGCTCTCAGCTGGAGGTGTATCTCTTGCCAAGTGGTGGCATCCTGGGGTCTGTCAGCCTGTGCTGGGGGAGACCTAGAGTTGGCTTTGGCCAGAACACTAGCAAGTTTGTCAGGCAGGGCTGTTTCCTCCTCTAGGGGTGAGGTTCTTTTGAGGTTTTGACAGCACCTGCTGAGTGGTTTGTTTTCTTCCTCCCCTTCTTTCCTCTGCTCCTCTTCCTCCTCTTCTTTCTCTCCCTCTCACTTTTTTTTTTTTTTTTTCCTAGTGCCAGATTCTACTTTGGTGCCACTGCCTGCGTTCCTGGTGGCTGGAGGAAGCCTGGCCTTTGGGATCCTGCTCTGTGTCTGCATCATCCTGAGGTGAGAAGGGCCCCGCGGTGGCCCTGTGGCGTTCTCAGGTTTCACATCCAGCTTTGCCAGTGCCAGGAGGGTGGCCGTGGGTTGGAGAGCCCCGAGTGGAGTCCAGATATATTTGAGAGGCAGAATGGACACGATCTGAGGACAGCTTAGATGGGGAGGATGAAGGAGAGGAAGGAATCAAGTCGGACCCTCAAGTTTCTGGCTTAAGCAGAACAACCAAGTAGAAAAACAAGGCTTACATGTTGGTACCACTGGGGAAACCCCAAGTGGGCAAGTTTGGGAGGCCATTCAGATCACTGCCACCAGGCAGGTGGTAGTTGGGGCCATAGGAGAAGATGGGGCTGAAAATGTCACTGGTGGAGTACGACTGGGATATTGTGAAGAGGAGGAGCTGAGAAAGGGACTGAGAAGGAGTGGCCCGAGGGAGCAGAAGAGGCAGGAAAGCCTGGTTGTGACAGTGTGTGTTAGACACTGAAGAAACACCTTAGGCTCTGGGATTGCCATATGAACATACCCTTCCTCTCCTGAGAGCCGCAGACTACAATGAGTAAGGTGCCACTTGAGAAGCACCGCAGCAGAAGTGCACGGGTAACTCTGAGCTGCCTGGCTAGACTGCCTCCTTGGGGATATTCTGTGTTTTAAAATAAGCAGTCCTAGTGGGTCGTCTTTAAATGTCCTATCCTGGTGCCCCTCTGCAGCCGTGGTGAGGGCTTGGCTGGCACTCTGGTCACTGCAGTGCCATGCCTAATCATCTCAGTCTCTCTCCACTCAGTCATTGGTGTTGCCGTTCATTCCCAAGCTTGCAGCGAAGTCACCTAATGAATGGGCAACAAAGAAAACTTCCAGTGTTCACGATTTTACTGCAGGAACTGGCACTTTTGCATATGCCAAAGCCCTCAAGGAAATAGGGCTGGGCTCTGGCTTCGGATGGTGGTAAATTCCAATGACAATATAAGGAGACCTGTCTTTTCCCTTGTTTGTAACTTGCAAGGATTCTACCCCGTGATTATGATAGATGGTCTTTGAGGTGTTTGGGAAGGAGGGGTAAGACTTTGGCAGACAGCTTTCCACGTGCTAGCTCATTGGAGTCTCACAGTGACCCCGGAATAGCTCAGCCACCAAGGTGATCTGGGTTGGAAGATGAGGAAGATAACAACTCAAACTGTGTTTAGGGTTGTTTTTGCTTTGATTTTTCAATGAAGTAGCAAGCAAGCTGTTCCAAGGGTGTGCAGAAGATAAGGTTCTTAAAGAGTAACTCCCTGGAGGAGCCAAGAACTCACTGCCTTTTATACCTTTGGGCCAGAGAGGGGCCCTGCCAGCTTTCAGAGGTCTTCCTACTCCCTTCTAAGGGATTCTTTGCCTCAGACACCTCTTCTTTCTGTATCTATATCATCTGGGTTTCAAATGGACTGTCTCATAATCCACCAGAAACCCTATGGAGCAGTGGTCCCCCACCTTTCTGGCACCAGGGATCAGTTTTGTGGAAGACAGTCATGGACCAGAGGGTGGGGGTGGTTTCAGGGTGACTCAAGTGCATAACATTTATGTACCTGCTGTTTCTATTACTGTTGCATCAGCTTGACCTCAGATCATCAGGCGTTAG
Organism: Cephalophus harveyi; assembly: GCA_006410635.1. Lineage (NCBI taxonomy): Eukaryota > Metazoa > Chordata > Mammalia > Artiodactyla > Bovidae > Cephalophus > Cephalophus harveyi. The sequence goes on along the minus strand of SJYT01007634.1, from coordinate 646,875 downwards.
ATCACGGAGGTTGGAGACCCCTGTTCTGAGGGATTCCTTGCCTTACCTCAGACACGTACTTCTGTGTTCTCTTTTTATTTCTTTATCATTAGGGCTTCAAAAGGTCTTTATCATAACCCACCACAGGCCCTGTAGAGTAAATACCATGATTATGATTTCCCCTTGACAGATGAGGAAATTAAAGCTGAAAGAAAGAAGAGTGATTATAGCTAGTAAGGGTGAGGAGGCTAAGGTTCAAACTCACAGCTTACACTTCTTGGATAGGGCCTTAGGGGTCATTTAGTCAAACTCTTGAATTTTACAAATGACACAACAGCAATGAGCTGAGTTGCCCAGGAACACTTACTTTGTTAATAGTGCAGACAGGACAAGGACTTGTGTCCCAAGAGTGCCTGCCCACTGCACCAGCCTGCAGTCAGCTCAGAGGTGGGTCTAGTCCTATACGTCCACTGCTGGCCAGTGGCCCCCCTAACAAGCGGTGCTCTCTTGCTGTGCTGTTAACCACTAGGAGAGAAGTGTTAGGCTGCGTATCGGCCACAGTGCTCATCACAGACCTAGTTTGCTAATGTGCTGATGGTGCTTGTACACTGGCTGGTTGCTACACAACCAGAGTCCCTGAAGGCACAGTGCCCTGTGTAGAGAACATAGCAGTTATTTGTTTCCTAGCCTGATGAGTTTCCATCCTCCCATATAAGGCTAATTTATTTGGAAAGAGGCCAGTTAATTTCAAACAATGAAAAATCACACTATTTCCAAAGTCCCCCATGTCAAGAAAAGAGTATCAGTAGGGGTTTCCCTAGTGGCTCAGTGGTAAAGAACCCCCCTGCCAATGCAGGAGATATGGGTTCCATCCCTGGTGCGGGGAGACCCTACATGCCACAGAGCAACTAAGCCTGTGTGCCACAACCGTCGAGCCCGTGCTCTAGAGCTCGGGAACCGCAGCTATGGAGCCCAGCTGCCACAACTGTTGAAGCCTGCGAGCCCTAGATCCTGTACCCTGCAACAAGAGAAGCCGCCGCAATAAGAAGCCTGTGCACGGCAATGAAGAGTAGCCCCTGCTCCCTGCAACTAGAGAAAAGCCCACGCACAGCAACAAAGACCCAGTGCAGCTAAAAAAAAATGAGTATCAGGGGATGCTGTGGGAGCCTGGGGTGCCAAAACGGTTGGGCCACCACAACCAGTGGGGTGGCCAGATTATTACAGGGGATAGAATGAGAGGCAGATGGAGGAAGTAAAGCCCACCAACCCGTGACACCATCTTTTTATTTTTAGTACATTTATTTTGTGTCTCAAACAAAGCACAGTATTTTTCTAAGTATTTTTCCATCAATATCAGTGACAATTTTTAGAAATTTAAGTGTGCTGTTGAAAAAGGTGTACTATCTTTTTAAATGGATGTTGTAACTTTAAAGGGCCATTCTCCCCACTGTACTTCCTGTGCCGCAGTGTGCCCCCCATTTATATCTCTCTACTTTATGCCATCAGGCCCTGGGAAAATAGGATTTTCATAGCAGAGAGTTACTTTTCTGCACATTTGTTTAGAATGGCTGGCACCATTAGATGAGGACTTCGTATGTATATGCCTATGATTTAGATCATTTTGTATTGAATGTATTGTCTCATTTCATTATTTTAAAATCACACTCTCCCATCTCCGTGGTTAATTATAAGTGTTTTTTAAGTTTTTTAAGTGTTTTTTAAAAATTTTCTTTTAGTTGCAGAATCTTTTCTTAAAACAAAATATTGCTGCGTACATGTTCAGTTACTTCAGTTGTGTTCAATTCTTTGTGACCCCATGGACTGTAGCCTGCCAGGTTCCTCTGTCCATGAAATTTTCCAGGCAGTGCTCAGACACCTGCGAAAGGCAGGGCAATGCCAGGTTTGGACGGACCACAGGCCCAGAGGTTTCTAAGTCCCCTTTGAGCTTAGTGATTTGCTGAAAAAGTCTCATTCACTCCTCAAACTATTTCAAAAGAAGAAAAGCTCATCTTTCTCAGTTACCCATCCAGTTGTTGAAAAAATCTGAGGATAGAGACTGCTTTCCATATGGGTTAAGTAACATCAATAGAAACTTAAAAAAAATTGTGACACAGGATGATTTCCTAAATATCGGCAGTTTGCTGAATACTGACAAATACCAAAGAAGGATTAATGCGGAAGCTGAAGCTCCAATATTTTGGCCACTTGATGCCAAGAGCTGACTCATTCAAAAAGACCCTGATGCTGGGAAAGATTGAGGGCAGGAGAAGAGGGTGACAGAGGATGAGACGGTTGGATGTCATCCCTGATTCAATGGACAAGAACTGGAGCAAATTCCAGGACATGGTGAGGTACAGGGAAGCCTGGTGTGTTGCAGTCCATGGGGTTGCGAAGAGTCGGGCATGACCTGGGGGCTGAACAACAACAAAGCAAGAAGAAAAATCACACGTTAAGCAAAGACAGCTACTGTTAAAATTTTAAAATGTAAAAGTCTGACAAACATACAGGAAAGTGCAGATGTCATAAGCGTACAGTCCCATGCATTTCCACAAAGACACCCATGCAGCTGACACCCAGGTCAAGGGGACTTTACATTTAGATGAATTTTCTCCAAGTCTTTTTCCTCTGCATAGTCTCTTGTTTGTTTTTTTGGCTATGTGACATGATAGTTACCCAATCAGGGGTTGAACCCGTACCCCCTGCATAAGAAGCAAGGAGTCTTAACTACTGGACCACTAGGGTTCGTTTTTCAGAGCCATGATTATTCTGTATCCATAACTCTGAATCCTGCCTTTTAAGTGTATCATTAGTTATATAACATAAGCACTTCTTATTTAAATTTTTTGTAAACCTCACTTTCATCACTTCTCCATTAGATGGATATACCCGAGATCACTTAACCAACCTCCTATTATTGGGTAGTTGGACTGTTGCTTTGCTTTTATAAACAAGACTGTGTTGAACATCTTTGTGCATAAAGCTTTTTCCATAGCTTTGTGCTTTCCTGAGGATGTATTCCCAGAAGTGGAAATCTCGGATCAGAGGGTCTGAATATTTTGAAATCCAGAGTGTAATGACTCTGTCTCCAGTTCTCTCATGAGAGAGGAGGATTCCACCCGAGAACCCAGCATATCTCCAGTAAGCGCCCCTGCTGTGTTCTCTTCCTGTGCAGTGCCTGAATGACGAAGCCTAAGTCACATTCTGCAGATTGTTTGTTCCATTTGGATAACAGGCTAAGAGCCAATGGCATATTTGGAGCCAACTATCAATTATTTATCATAACAAGGACAGGAGTAGCCTGTCGATATAAAAAGAAACCTAAGGAAAATCCCCAAACCTTGTTTTTGATGTTGGTTTCCCCTTCCCCCTCCCAGCCCTTCCTGAAGTAGCTGACATTCGGTAGAATTGGGAGAGACCACCTTGCTCCCGCTTTGGGGTCAGTGAGCAGTAAGTTAGTAGGTGACAAAGTGGGAAGCGGGGGGAAGATGGGCTGCCCCGCTTGACTCAGGGAGGAGGCCTGACTGTACCTTTGAAGACTGCTATCACCATCTCATCTTTCTGGGCTGCCAAGTGACTTTTCTCGGTTACTGAGCCCTGGCTTTGGGCCCAGAGTGGAGCAGGGTGAACGAAGCTGTGATCAGAGAGATATCTATCTCCTTCCTGTTTAACATTGACTTTCCTGTCAAATGAGTCACTCGTGCCCAAGTGGTGCCCATGGCCGAGGCTGTGTGCATGTGCCAGTGTGGTGGGAGGGGACCCAGGGGTGTAGGGAGAACTGGGGACTATGAGCATATTGGAAGCCAGAAGCGAAGGAGGGCTGTTGAGGGAGCAGGATAGTCCTTTTCCTTCCCTGTTGAAAGAATACTGTCTCTCTTTTTTTTTAAGTAAATGGATTTGAGACTGAGAACGTGCCCCTCTGGGCTGCCTCTGCGGTTGTGTTAGTCTTTCAGTCATGTCCGTGTCTGACTCTTTGCGACCCCATGGGCTATAGCCTGCCAGGCTCCTCTGTCTGTGGGATTCTCCAGGCAAGAATACTGGAGTGGGTTGCCATTCCCTTCTCCAGGGGAGTCTTACGTACCCAGGAATCGAATCCAGGTCTCCTGCATTGCAGATGGATTCTTTACCGTCTGAGTGGAGCAGAACAAAGAACAAATTAGGTTCTCAGGTGCTATAAAGAGCCACTCAAAACCTCAGTTTCCCCATTGGTAAATTGGACCCACCATGCATGCCTATTCCCTTGGGGTATTTTTGATAGCTCTTCAGAGGATTATGTAGTTCCTGGTGACAGAAAGCAGCCAATGAATAAATAGTTATCAGTCCTTGGAGCTGAGACCCAGGAGTGCCAGCCTACCAGGGCAGCCAGCTGTTGGTGTTTTTCTCTTGGGTTTACCACAGCAGGAACTCAACATTTGCGTGGTTTGTCTTTGTGTGTCTGTGTGAAGGTTCAACAAGACGGGAAAACTGCAGGCTCTGAAAGAAGGCAAGACGAGTGCACACCCGCCGTATTCTTTGGGCCAGCTGGTCCCCGAGAGGCCCAAGCCCACCCCAGCGCTTGTCCCCCTCATCTCCCCACCGGTGTCCCCCAGCAGCCTTGAATCTGACAACACATCGAGGAACAGCCGACCGGATGCTAAGGGCCCTGGGAGCCCTTATGACGTCAGCAACAGAGGCTACTTCTTCCCCAGATAAGGGGTAGGCCTAGCAGCCTGGGGTGTCAGGCCCCTGGACTGTGTGGATGCTTAGCACAAGCCGCTCCTCACTGCCGTGCCAGCTTATCTCAGGTACTCGGGGCCTCTGGCTTCACCTTTACAGAAGCGCCTCACAGAAAATTCTACGCTGGGTGAAAAAAAAGGTTTGCTGTGTTTGTTTAGTTTTGAATCACCCTGACCCCAATGCCTTGATCACAGGGTGAGAGTGAACTCAGGCCCCCGTGAAGAGACGGGTGTCAAGACCCTACTGGCCACGCAGGTGGGCAGAGCTGGGTGACGGGGGAGGTTTGGGACTGCCCCCGGCTTTGGTGCCGATGAGCCGCTGGCCACCCACGCACTCCCGCCCACCACCAGGAGCTGCAACCTCAGACGGGTGGGGTGGATTTCCAGCCAGACTCCCTGAGTCGCTTCTGTCTTGACCCACCGCAAACTCTAGAAACCCAAGTGCCTTCGAAATTCCTTTTTTTCTAGACCTAAGTATGGGGGAAGGTCTCTTGTGCTTTTCTGCAGCTGAAGTGAGGGCAGATAGTATCTCAGGGCCTGATGGTTTGAAATGGAATTATAATTAGTTCCTCATCAGCATTTTCTGAATGTGAATGGTCGTCCTAGGCACTTGCCAAATCCAGAAGCGAGTGCACTGGCTCGATTTCCTTTTTTGGATCCCAGGACTTCAGGAGAGGGAGGGGAGTGGGGCAGGGTCTCCAAGCTTATCTGTAGTAGCATTGCTGAGGGGGATAGAGGCCTCTGCACACCGCTCCCCCACTTCCCCGGCTCCCTAAAAGGAGAACTGGCATCAGGAAGGCATCTGCCAGTTGTGAAATCAACATTGCCTTGCTCCAGCTTTGTTTATTTTGTTTTCAACTGAGCCTGAGTAACCAGGGAAGATAATATTTATGCAAAAAGACAAAAGAACCTGGCAAGAATGGATTTTAATTTGGTTTTTAAAAAACTGCTGACTCTTTTATCTTCAGAGGGTAGAGCATCCAGTATTCGTTGAGAGTCAGTATATAAATAACAGGGGAAAGGCACAGTGACTTTGTTCAGCACAAAACTGAATCAAGTGACAAAGGACAAGAAAAGATTTTCCCCTATAAGAGACTCTTTTCTAAATTTTGTTTTTGCCTTAAAAAGTGAAAAAGAAAAAAAAGAAAAAACCACTCTGCCTCTCTTCGAATTTAGTGGAAAAGGCAGCTTGTTTCTACTCCCCCAGGCGGTCGAGAAGGAAATGGTGTCCAGCTCCCAGGTCACAGTGCTGGGAAGCCAGCCTCCCACGGTTACTCAGCAGGTCAGCTGAAAATCCCCACCACTGAAAGCCACGAATCCTCCGGTATCAGACGAGGTTCATTTAAAAAAAAAAAAAAAATCCTCACCTTGATGCCTTCCTCTTTTCAGTTAGTTCCTTGAATGTGATTGAGTTCCACTAGCCTTGGAGCACCGGCTGAACGCCTAGGCGTGACGCTGCACTAACCACTGCCGTGTATTTTTCTGTCGAGGCTTTGAAAATTCAGTGAAGTGAGTGGTTACCCAGACAAGCACCCTCAAGTATCCTGGGAAGTCCCAGAAAGAAGCTGTGATTAAAATCAGTTGTGTAACCCACCACTAAAAATGTACCAGACCACAACACTTTTCTAGTAGTCTCCCGTTTTAGAAGAACCACCACCAGCACCAGACAGGTGGGAAAAGGACAGAAATGATCGTGTTTTGTTTACTGTTTGCCAGGCTCAAGCTGTTATGACGTTGGGCTACGTGGTGACTTTCATTGCTGGCTTTGGCTGTAAATTTCAGACTGTTGCTGCCTTTGGCAACTAATCTGAAGTTGACAAAAGTGAGGCAGGTGGTTTTGTTTTGTTTTTCTCTCAAGTTTTCGTGACCGAGACCAGCAAAAATGCTGTTAAAGGGAAATATAGAAAATGAGAATCTGCATGAGACAGGATGATTCTCTGCCCACAGTTAACTCTTGACAAAGTTTTACCCACGTGTAATATTAGCAGAGCCAGGCAGCGGTGCTGGTGGAAGATGTGAAATCCAGATAGCTCATGATTGCTGAGAGCTAGGCAGCTTTGATCTCCAAATTGTTATTGCTTTCATTATTATTTGAACGGAACTGCCTCCCCCCCTCCTTTATTTTTTTATAAGCTAGTATATATGAAGGAAAAATATTTGTCTTCTCTTGCTCGGTGTACATAGGTATACACCCCACGCTCTCTCTGTCTTTAAATCTATGGTCAGTGAATGTGTGTTTCAATTCACAGGTCATTCTTACCTGTGTTTCTGCAGCACGTGTGTGATGCTACTCACCTAATACCGGTAGCAATCTGCTACACAGCCAGCCAGAAGGAAATGTTAGCCCAGCGACAATTTTTTATTACAGTTGGACAGCTTATCCTGCTGGGTGGGAAACATTGAAAATATGCTAGTTCAGGGTTTCAGTTAAAGTGGTCATTAATTCTTGTAGCATTAATGAAAAAAATTTTTTGTTTTTAAGTGTTGAGGAAGTAGCAGTGACTGTTTCTGCAAAGCCTTCGGTAACTCTGAAAGCCCTTTGCCCTGATGGAGCCTTGCTCTTGGCAGTTTGTTTGCCAGGCTCTGGGCTCACCCCAGTCTCTGCCATTTGTCTGCTGTCCCCGAGGGAAGGAAACACCATGACAAGAGGTGGAATCTGCTCCTGGAACGGATTGGGAGCCCACCTGATGGGGAGCAGAGCTCGGCTCAGCAGAGCTCAGTGGGACAGACTGGGGGTGATCATGGTTTGTGGGTTTCCTGTAGAATGTTCAGGAATGTCTTGCCTGGCTGCTTTGGTCCTGGGCTATATTGCTTCATCAAAGGCACTTAAGATTGCCCCAGTTGGGGAGGAGTCTGACACCCAGCTCCAGATTGAGTTGGTAAGAATTTATCTTAATTTGGAGAAGCAGGGGCAACTGGTGTTCCGGGTGAGCGTGAGCCTGGGTCCCAGCCTCCCAGGCAGCAGTTGGCAGCGGGGCTTTTGCCAAGCTGGCTCCGCTTCTGTGCCAGACACTCCTGAGCATCCCCAAAAGGTCCTTCTAGCATCGCATCCTCCGCGTAGCCTGGCTCCAGCGCCAGCAAGTTTCTATGGCAACCTTAATGATGATTAAGGAACATTGTCAAATGTATGAACATATGCTCAAATGCAGATCTACTTCAGAAGGAAAGGATTGGAACAGCGTGTAGCAAGGCTGTTAATTAATAGAGAAACCGTATTTGGATGGAGAGCACACATCTGTTAAATAGAATACCTCAACTTTATTTTTTTCTGGAGAGAAATAATAGTTTTAAGTTTGGTTGATTTTTTTTTTTTTTAACCTAATTATCTGAAAGCAAATACCAAAGGCTGGTGATGTCTGTATATGGGGCAAAGGGTCAGTATAATTTTTTTCAGTGTTTTTTCTCTTTATCAGCTATTTTGCATTTAAAATGAAAATTGTAAATGTTTGAAATAAATAAGTTCTAAAAAATATGCCTGGGAGATAATGATGCTTTGGCGCCTGGGTCCTTTCAAGGAAAGACTTGCATGGTTACTCGGGGAAAGGGGTGAAGAAACATGGGTTTAAAGTCAAGGAGAACCATTTGGGGGGTGAACTTTTCCTTAATGCAGGATTAAATTACCTCTGGAAAAAAAATCAGGTGAGTTTAAGAAATAAGTTGCAATTTCTCAAAGACTTTCATTTTGCAAGTTATTTCCCCAAACGAGCCCTGGGCTTTCTGGAAAGGGCGTAGGTGCTTCGGCCTTTTTTACATCATTATCAGGTGATGGAGCTGGGGGGAAGGAAAAGGAAGGGCCATTATTCATCAGAAGACTGTTTATTGAACAGGGGTTGTTAACGGAATCACAAGTCAACCCTGAACCTCTCCATCATCAGGCTGCATCTGTCCCCTATTGAAAAGGATCTTCCATAAACCTTGGAACACTGCCATCCCAAATCTTCCAAACAGAGGAAAGCCTTCATGTGGATGCTCTGTGGATAAGAGTTGCTGTGTAAACAGTTCAGGGCTGGGGAGGAGGAAACTGCATGGAAACCTGGAAATTGTGTAACTCAGTCTGAAAGCTGAAGTGCCAGGCCCTGCTGCGCGGCCCCCCAACCCCCGGGGAATCAAAAGAAAGCCACACGAGCGACCACACCCATGGGGCCCATCCTTGAGGATGCCACGGTTTCTTGCGAGGTTGGTCCCTGTCTTGCAGAAAGTGACACAGGAAACAGATGTCCCACGGTGGCTTGGCTGTGTGGGCCCCACAGAGGGTGTGGGAGTGAGTGTAAGGAGCAGGAAATGGAAGAGGGTGGCCCCCCTCTTCACCACATCACTGTTAGGCTGGTAAGGCTATGATGCTCTTTCCAGAAGAGAGAAATGAGAGAGCAGATGGGGGATCCTGTAGAGGATGGCAAGGAACACTCAGTTACTGGAACGACCACTAAGGAAACCACTTTCCTTATTTTTTGATGCAGAAGGACACCAAACCTTCCCCCCTGTCTGTGAGAAGCACAGGCCAGCGGTGGGAAATATGGTGCCTTCCTGCATAGCAGGAGCGTGCTGTTGCAAGGCCTGAAGCTGGTCCGAGCAGCCAAGGGCCGGCCTGGGCCTGGCAGCCTCTCAGGCAGGGTGGTGCCACGTGGGCTGGCTGGGTGAGCTGACCGAGTGGTCATATCATGTAAACAGTCCCGAGCAGGGGAGCCAGCCCCACACGATTCTTCAAATACTGACCACCCCCTGGTCCCTCTGCAAAACTTCTGGTCTTCTTGTTGATGTGTGTTACTTAAAACAACCTTAGAACAACCTCAGCCACATCTTATTTCACACCAGCAATTTTCAGTAACTATCCAAAACAGGAGTACAATGAGATTTTTCAATAAGATCCTGAAACACTCGCACTATGGGAATATGCAGTATTCAATTAGGCTGTTTCTTTTTCTCAGGTAACTTCAAAATGCTTAGTAAGGCTGCCGAATGTCCGCAAAGAAAAATAGCTTATTGTGTGATGAGAAGCTGCGTTTTATATTTTTTTGAAAAATTTATTTTATTGAAGTCTAGTTGATTTGCAATGATGTATTAATTTTTACTGTACAGCAAAGTGATTCAGTTATATATATACACATACTTTTTCATTTTCTTTTCCATTATGGTTTATACAGAATATTGAATATAGTTCCCTGTGCTATACAGTAGGAACTTGTTGTTTATCTATTCAGTATATATATTAGTAATAGTTTGCTTCTGGGAATTCCCTGATGGTCCCGTGGTTAGAACTCTGATTTCACTGTGGAGGACCCAGGTTGGGGAACTAAGATGCTTATTCCAAACTCCCAATCCTTCCTTCTCTGACAACCTTCCCCTTTGGCAACCACAAGTCCATTTTGGTAAAGCATCTGCCTACAATGTGGGAGACCTGGGTTTGATCCCTGGGTCGGGAAGATCCCCTGGAGAAGGAAATGGCAACCTACTCCAGTACTCTTGCCTGGAGAATCCCATGGATGGAGGAGCCTGGTGGGCTACAGTCCATGGGGTCGCAAAGAGTCGGACATGACTGAGCGACTTCACTTCACTTCTTCTTCATGATTTTTTTGAAGAATGAAATTTATCGGGAGGACAGTTGAATTCTGTTTTTTATTTAATTAATTTGGGGGGCCATGCTGAGCGACATGTAAGATCTTAGGGCCCCGACAGGGATTGAACCCTACATTGGCGGCAGCACACAGTCTTAACCGCAGGGGCAACAGGGGACTCCCCTATTTTGGTTTTTAAATGCGTGTGCTGAACAATGAGGGTTCTGAACTGATGCAATGTCCCATTCAGTGTAACTGGGACATTCTAGGGTCTGTCCCCAGTGACTGATGAAGGGAGGGGGAAAGGTGGAGGAGGACTGTGTCAGCAGCACCGGCTCGTGTGGACAGCATGCTCATTACCCTGCAGGGCACAGGTACACGTGGTGTACACCGGAGTCACCACAACCAGCAGGGATTCCAGATCAGCCTGGAGAAGGTGGTGACGGACCCCGAGGGTGACCGTGGACCCTGATTGTTTCTGTGAGGAGGTGGGTGCTCTGGGGCCTCAGATTTCAGTCGATCATGTCTGTGGATGGGTCCAGGAATTACAAGACGCCCAGGCTTCAACCCCAGACCCTCCAGATCACAAAAGTGGGCGTCTGTTTACATGGGTGTAAGGCGCTCAGTTTCTCCTGCCGTGCCACCAGCTCCGAGGGTCTCGGTGAGGGAGACTGCAGCGTGGGAGGCGAGGTTCTATGGCAACACGTTACTGGGGGCCTAAGCAGGCAACAAAACCTGTGGACAGCAAAGAACTAGACCATTGGCCCTGCTGGTTATCCAGAAGGCCACCGTCCCTTTTTGGTCGAGATGGCGTATTAAGATTAGCTAATAATAATGACAGCCGTTTATGAACCCTCCCCATGTGCTTCACAAATAGGATATTCCTTCTCATCCTAATGAGAGGTACGTGTTTTCACCAGTTTACAGATGCAACCACAGAGGCTCATATTGGTGAAGATAGTGGTCTAAGACTCCTGAGCTGGGTAAGAGGCTGAACTAGACCCCAAACCGGGGTCTGCTTGACCCCAAGCCAGTGCTTTTTCCCTTGCTGTGTGGCCCCTCAGCCCCTGGTGACAACCAGGATGGGCCTACCTTTCCACCCCCTTTCCCAGGCTAGGTGCTCTGCCCCTGTGCTGGGTGGGGGCCTGGCCCACTCACCCTCATGGGGAGATGACCCTGGAGTCTTCATCTGGTTTATCACATGTATCAGTGCGGAAGCCGAGACCCTGGGAGTCTGAGCCATGAAGGTGTGTCCCTGAGGCCACCAGACCTCAGCAATGCTCACAAAATAGGAGCCGCAGAGGAGATGGGCCGCAGAGGCGGGGGCAGCAAATAGCTCCTTACGGTTAATGATCCTTCATCAGAAACCAAACCACTTCCCCTCCTGTATCAGTCCCGTATCTATTCCTCTGAACTCTGAGTGATTGATCTGGTGTTCTGTTGCTTCCTTGGTGTATATTTTAATGTTGTTTGTTGTTCAGTCGCTAAATCCTGGCTAACTCTTTAAGATTCCTGGACTCTAGCCCACCAGGCTCCTCTGTCCATGGGATTTCCCAGGCAAGAATACTAGAATGGGTTGCCATTTGCTTCTCCAGGGAATCTTCCAGATCTAGGGATCAAACCCTCTTCTCTTACATCTCCTGCATTAGCTGGCAGATTCTTTACTACTGTGCCACCAATACTTGAATGAACTACCTTGAAATCCCCAAACTGTGCTGTATTTATGGCATGAGAACTTTCTTACGTCCACTGTGTCTGAAAGGGTGAATGATCACCACGCTGGAAGAGGCGGTTCTCTCTGGGCTGAGTCCTTCAGGGGATGTTTACTCCATCACCATGCCAGGATGTAAGAGGAAACAATCCCTTCCCAAAGATGCTGTCAGTTCACTCACTGAGCCAGGCAATTAGGAAGCAAATGCTTTTGCTATCTCCAGGAGCCAAGTAACTAGTCTAGGGAGTCAGGGAAGGAAGGGACAGGGAAAATGAAAACAGAGGAGGGTTCCAGGGGGAAGGGGTGGCCTAGGGAGGCTGACGGTGCAGGGCCTGAGGTGAGACCTGCCTTGGACATGCAATGTGCAGAGCAATTTTTCGACATTCGAAGAGCATTAGGAAGCTGCTGAAGACCAGATTTGCTCCTTTTTTTTCTTTTATGCATATTAAAAATTCTTTTCATGAGCCTGTATGTTTTTTACAGTTAGAAAGCTTTTCATTAAACCGTTATAATCCCTCTATTTTGGAATAGTGCAACCAGGTTGGACTGCCTATAAAAAATTAATTAAAAAGTGCAAGAAGTAGGTGGGGATCATAGATAAAGCAAAACTGACTATGAGACAGTAACTGTTGAAGTTGAGTAAACCTTTTAAAAGTATTGACATTCTCCATTTTAAATGTGCAAGGACTTTAGGGGGAATGCTTCACTTGCAAACGTACCATTTAAAATAATGCAAATAGGGACTTCCCTGCTGGTGCAGTGAATAAGAGTCCACCTGCCAATGCAGGGGACATGGGTTTGATCCCTGGTCAGGGAAGATGCCACATGCCTCAGAGCAGCTAAGCCTGTGTGCTACATCTACTGAGCCCCCATTCTAGAGCGAGCAAGCCGAAACTAATGAGGCCCCCACGCTCCACAGCTCCTGAAGACGATATGCCTACAGCTTGTGCTCAGCAGTGAGAGAAGCCCCACCTCACCACAATTAGAGAAAACCCTCATGCATGCAACAACAAAGACCCAGAGCAACCAAAAAAAAAAAATCAAAAATGAATACGAACACATCTTCCGCAACTATCTTTTAATGTAAACCACAGTTCTCACTTGTTCACAGTATACTGCTTGATACTTTGACTAACTACTTGGCTTGGTTTTTTTTTTTTTTTAATTGAAGTATAGTTGATTTACAATGTTGTGTTAGTTTCAGATATTCAGCAAAGTGACTGTTTTATATATATATATATTTTTTCTTTTCCATTATAGATTATTATAAGATATTGAATTTAATGTCTTGTGCTATATAGTAGGTCCTTATTGTTTATCTCTTTTATATATAGCAGGATTGTATACAAGAGAGATATTAACATCCTAAACTCTTAATTTACCCGTCTACTCATCCCGTTGGCTTTTATGTGCACAGGTAATATCTCTTTCCTTCAGTTCATCCAAACTGGTAATCTTGTTTATTTATACACACAAATCAGAAAGCAGTAGCAACAATGTAAATACAATGAAGTTAGAACGCCCCTTCACACCATACACAAAAATAAACTCAGAATGGCTAAAAGAAGCCAACAGCAATCATTGAAAAAATGTCATGTAGGAAGTGCTTTAAGTTTGAATTGAGATGATAACCATGACTCACAACAAATGATTCACAGTAAGGGGGACGCCATCCTAGTGCCACTTGTGGATTCTGGGAATGATGATCTCCGTGCTCAGAGTCTCCTTAATTTATAATTGCATGTTCATTATCAGAGCTTAAATTGTCCTGAAGGACTTCAGGCTACCAGATCCATAGATGGAGCCTCTCTTAAGCAGGCGAAGAATGCCCAAGCCCAGGACATGACCCGTCAGACCCAGCACAGGGTGGTCCAGGAGGTGGACCTAATTCCCATTTTCCCCGCCTGTGTCCATGTGGCTCACCTGTGGGGAGAGAACTCACTGATCACCCATGACAACCTGGATGTCCAGTCTGCTAGGTGAATTTTCACTGTAAGGTAATATAGACTGGAATTTTTTTTTTAAAGTGAGGTAAAAGACATAAAGAGGAGGGCATGCAACCCACCCCAGTATTCTTGCCTAGAGAATCCCATGGACAGAGGAGCTGGGTGGGCTCGAGTCCATGAGGTCAGAAAGAGTCAGACAGGACTGTAGGCAAAAGACATAAAATCTGCTGCCGTAACCGTTGCTAACTGTAGAGTTCAGTGGTGTTAAGTACATTCATATTGTGTAAACAACCTCCAGAATGTTTTCATCTTGCAAAACTGAGACTTTATACCAGTAAACAACAGCTTCCACATCTCCCCTCCCCCCAGGCCTTGGTAATCACCATTCCGTTTTTTGTCTCCATGAATTTGACTACTTTCAGTTCAGTTCAGTTCAATCGCGACTCTTTTCGACCCCATGGACTGCAGCACGCCAGGCCTCCTTGTCCATCGCCAACTCCCGGAGTTTACTCAAACTCATGTCCATTGTGTCGGGGATGCCATCCAACCATCTCATCCTCTGTCGTCCCCTTCTCCTCCTGCCTTCAATCTTTCCCAGCATCAGGGTCTTTTCCAATGAGTCAGCTCTTCTCATCAGGTGGCCAAAGTACTGGAGTTTCAGCTTCAACATCAGTCCTTCCAATGAACATCCAGGACTGATCTTCTTTAGGATGGACTGGTTGGATCTCCTTGCAGTCCAAGGGACTCACTCTCAAGAGTCTTCTCCAACACCACTGTTGAAAAGCATCAATTCTTCGGTCCCAGGTACCTCATATAATTGGAGTCACACTGTATTTGTTTTCTTGTGTCTAGCTTAGCATAATGTCCTCTGGGTTCATTCATATTGTAGCATGTGTTGACATTTCCTTCCTTTTTAAGGCTCAGTAATATTTCATTGTACATATATACACTGCATTTTGTTTATCTACTCATTCACCCGTGGATGTCTGTGTTGCTTCCTCTTCTTGGCTTTTGTGACCTTTTTTTTTTTTTAATTTTATTTTTTACTTGCTATCATTTCCTTCCTTTTTAAGGCTCAGTAATATTTCATTGTACATATATACACTGCATTTTGTTTATCTACTCATTCACCCGTGGACGTCTGTGTTGCTTCCTCTTCTTGGCTTTTGTGACCTTTTTTTTTTTTTTAATTTTATTTTTTACTTGCTAAGTAACTGCAGCCATGAAATTAGAAGATGCTTACTCCTTGGAAGAAAAGTTATGTCCAACCTAGATAGCATTTTCAAAAGCAGAGACATTACTTTGCCGACTAAGGTCCGTCTAGTCAAGGCTATGGTTTTTCCTGTGGTCATGTATGGATGTGAGAGTTGGACTGTGAAGAAGGCTGAGCGCCAAAAAATTGATGCTTTTGAACTGTGGTGTTGGAGAAGACTCTTGAGAGTCCCTTGGACTGCAAGGAGATCCAACCAGTCCATTCTGAAGGAGATCAACCCTGGGATTTCTTTGGAAGGAATGATGCTGAAGCTGAAGCTCCAGTACTCTGGCCACCTCATGCAGAGTTGACTCATTGGAAAAGACTCTGATGCTGGGAGGGATTGGGGGCAGGAGGAGAAGGGGACGACCGAGGATGAGATGGCTGGATAGCATCACGGACTTGATGGACGTGAGTCGGAGTGAACTCCGAAAGATGGTAATGAACAGGGAGGCCTGGCGTGCTGCGATTCATGGGGTCGCAAAGAGTTGGACACGACTGAGCAACTGAACTGAACTGAAGTAACACCAGTTGGCTAGTTTGTTACTCTTTGCCTCATTAGTCAAAGGTGAAGAATTCCAGGTATAATCTCTGAAAGGGAAGGGAAGTACATGCATACCTTGGGGATATTGCAGATTTGGATCTAGACCACTGCAATAAAACAAATATCACAGTAAAGCAAGTCATGTGTATTTTTTGGTTGACCAACGCATATAAAACTTATGTTTATACTATACTGTAGTCTTTTAAGTGTGCAATAGAATTGTGTCTAAAAATGTACCTACATTAATTAAAAAACACTTTATTGCTGAAAAATGCTAACCATTATCTGAGCCTTCAGTAAGTTGTACCGTCTTTGCTAGTGGATGGTCTTGGCTTGACGTTGATGTGCTACCTGATTAGGGTGGTGGTTGCTGAAGGTTGGAGTGATTGTGGCAATTTCCTAAAATGAGACAACAATGAAGTTTGCCACATTGATTGACTCATCCTTTCATGAAAGATTTCTCTGTAGCATGCAGTGTTGTTTGATAGCTTTTTACCCACAGTAGACCTTCTTTCAAAATTGGAGTCAGTCCTTTCAAATTCTGCTTTTGGCTTACTGACTAAGTTTATGTAATATTATAAATTCTTTACTGTCATTTCAACAATTGTTGCAGCTTCCTTGCCAGGAGTAGAAGAAACATCTATACCTGAAGAAACTAACTTCTCTGCTCATTTGTAAGAAGCATCTCCTCATCCACCAAAGTTAAAAAAAAAAAAGTTTTATCAAAGTTTTATAAGATTGTAGCAATTCAGTCATACATTCAGACCCCACTTCTAATTCTAGTTCTCTTGCTATTTCTACCACATCTGTAGTTACTTTCTCCCCTGAAGTCTTGAGCCCTTCAAAGTCATCCATGAAGGTTTGAATTCACTTCTTCCAAACTCTTGTTAATGTTGATATTTTGACCTCTTCCCCACAGACCACGAATGTTCTTACCGGCAACAAGACCCACGAATCCTTTTCAAAAGGTTTCCAATTTCCTTTGCTCAGATCTATCAGAGGAATCACTATCTATGACAGCTAGAGTCTTATGAAATGTATTTCTTAAAGACAAAGACTTGAAAGTTGAAATCACTGCTTGAACCATGGGCTGCAGAATGGGTGTTGTGCTCTCAGGAGTAAAAACAACACTAATCTCACTGCACATCTCCATCAGTGCTCTTAGGTCACCAGGCACATTGTCAATGGGCAGTAATATTTTGAAAGGTATCTTTTTTCCTGAGCAGGTCTCAACAGTGGGTTTAAAATATTGAGCAAACAATGTTGTAAACAGATGTACTGTCATCCAGGCTTTGTTGTTCCATTTATAGAGGAGAGGCAGAGAGGATTGAGCATAATTCTTAAGGCCCTTAGGGTTTTTGGAATTGCAAAGGAGCATCAGCTTCAAGTTACCAGCTGCATTAGCCCCCAACAAGAGTCAGCCTGTCCTTCAAAGATCTTAATCGAGGCATTGACTTCTCCTCTCTAGCTATGAAAGTTCTAGATGGCATTTTCTTCCAATGGAAGGCTGTTTTATCTACACTGAAAATCTGTTGTTTAGTGTAGCCAACTTCATTAGATCTTAGCTAGATCTCCTGGATAACTTTCTGTAGCTTCTACATCAGCACTCGCTGCTTCATCTTGTACTTTGATGTGCTAGAGATAGCTTCTCTTCTTAAACCCCATAAGCCATTCTCTGCTGGCTTCAAATTTATCTTCTGCGTTCTGCAGCTTCAGCACTTCTCTCAGCCTTCACAGAACTGAAGACAGCTCTGGATGAGGCTTTGAGTTAAGAGGATGTGGTGGCTGGTTTGGTCTTTTATCCAGACCACTCAAACTTTCTCTGTATCAACAATAGGACTGTTTATCATTTGTTTGTTCACTGGAGTAACACTTTCTTTCAAGAGCTTTTCCTTTGCGTTCACAGCTTGGCTGACTGGTGCAAGAGGCCTAGCTTTTGGCCCATCTCGGCTTTAGGGTGCCTTCCTCACTAAGCTTAATCATTTCTAGCTTTTGACTTAAAGTGAGAGACTCTTCCTTTCAATTCTTAAGAGTTCATTGCAAGTTTACTATTAGGCTTTTTCAATATTGCTGTATTTAGGGGAAATGTGAGGTCTGAGCGGGTGATGGGGGAATGGCCAGCCAGTGGAGCAGTCGGAACACACAGTGATGTCAAAGTGTTAGTTGCTCAGTCATGTCTGACTCTTTGGGACCCTATGGACTATAGCATGCTAAGCTCCTCTGTCCATGGAATTCTCCAGGCAAGAATACTGGAATGGGTAGCCATTCCCTTCTCCAGGGGATCTTCCCAACCCAGGGACTGAGCCCAGGTCTCCCACATTGCAGGCAGATTCTTTGCCATCTCAGCCACTAGGGAAGCCCCAGAACACACCATATTTATTTTAAAAAATATAAAAAAACAATCGCTGGCAGCACCGGGTCTTGGCTGCTGCATGAAGGCTTTCGGTGGTTTCGGCGAGCAGGGGCTTCTCAGCTGTGCGGGGGCTTCTCGCTGCAGCGGGTTCTCTTGTTGTGGAGCATGGGCTCTAGGAGCTCGGGCTTCAGTAATTGTGGTTCATGGGCTCAGTTGACCTATGGCATGTGGAATTTTCCTGGACCAGGGGTCAAAACCATGTCCCCTGCTTTGGCAGGCAGATTCGTAACCACTTCTCACCAGGAAAGTCCAACACTTATTAAGTTCACCGTCTTAGATAGGCATGGTTCATGGCACCGGCAATCACAATTGTAATGTCAAACATTACTGATCATCATAACAAATATAATGAACAGCTTTGAAGTACTGTGAGAACCACCAAAATGTGACAGAGACAGGAACTGAGAGGATGCTGTCGGAAAAATAGCACCAAGATTGCCATAAACCTTCGGCTTGTGAAGACCGCAGTATTTGTGAAGCGCAGTAATATGAGGTATGTCTGTCTAGGTAGAGCAATTAAGAGCCACTTCAGAATTAGACCTGGACTGCAGTGTCAATTCAGTTCAGTCGCTCAGTTGTGTCCGACTCTCTGAGACCCCATGAACCGCAGCATGCCAGGCCTCCCTGTCCATCACCAGCTCCCGGAGTCCACCCAAACCCATGTCCATTGAGTCAGTGATGCCATCCAGCCATCTCATCCTCTGTCGTCCCCTTCTCCTCCTTCCCCCAATCCCTCCCAGCATCAGGGTCTTTTCAAATGAGTCAGCTCTTCACATCAGGTGGCCAAAGTGTTTGAGTTTCAACTTCAACATCAGTCCTTCCAATGAACACCCAGGACTGATTTCCTTTAGGATGGACTGGTTGGATCTCCTTGCAGTCCAAGGGACTCTCAAGAGTCTTCTCCACCACAGTTCAAAAGCATCAATTCTTCGTGATATTAAGTGATAGTATAGGCTATCATTTACTTCGTGACTGATTCAGTGTTTATCTGAAAAATGAGGCTGCCATCTGGTTCACTGCCTTGTGGAGGATTAAAGTGGAATAATATGGCATGGAAAGCATTTGTTCAGGACCACGCCTGGTGTACAGCAAGTTTATTCTTATTACTTCCATCTTGGCCTTTCACAGGGTCAGAATCCAAGCTCAACAGACCAAAGCCTGGGCTGTTGGAAACAACGTGTTCAACTTGATTTCTGAAAACAAGCACTCAGTTGCTCTGCTGACGTGGGGGAGGTGAACATTTCTTAAGGCAAACTCCCTTTTCTGTTGACACAGATGAGAAAAAAACAATGAGCACTTATACCACCTGGTGGCAATTTATATAAATGCTGGATGGAGACACAGACTTTGATAGCCTTCTTCTAGAATCTCAAGTGAATTTGGGTTTCTAAAGAGCTGCTTCCAATGGCAGCTCTCAGCCATGGCTGGGAAATCACCTGGTAAAGGCTGAAAAACAGATTCACAACAGATGATAGCGCCATGCCCCACAGATGGGCTGGGTGCATACATAAGGGCAACAAAGATAAAAAGCAAAAGCAAAGCCACAACTCAGATACCTAGTCAGGGACAAGGACA
This sequence comes from Cephalophus harveyi, assembly GCA_006410635.1. Taxonomy (NCBI): domain Eukaryota; kingdom Metazoa; phylum Chordata; class Mammalia; order Artiodactyla; family Bovidae; genus Cephalophus; species Cephalophus harveyi. Next base: position 627,191 of record SJYT01007634.1, on the reverse strand, counting down.
AATGTAACAACTGCCTACTCGAGAAGAAGACTGAGGAAATGGCAGAGGAAAGCTTCAAAAACAAGTGTGATTGTTTATTTAGGAAGGAAAACAGAGCTCTCAAGCTGAACTGGGAAAAAAAAAAATTAAGGTCGCACCCGCTAGTTATGTTTATCTGTGGTTTGTTTACACATTGCATCAATAATGATTGCAAATGAAACTTCTGACTCTCCCTGCTATGGCAGAAAAGTGTTTTTTGTTTTTTAATGAAGGGAGGTGATTCTCAAAACTAATTGACTCAAGCAGAAACACAGACTTTCTTGGAATAATGTTTATTTAAAGTTACATTTCAGAGTAAACCATCTTCAGGAGGGCATGCAGCTTACGTTGGCTACTGCAATACATCCAGAAATTTTAATAAAATCCTTCTGATATACTATAAATTACTAAAGTACTATAGATAGGCACCTGTATTACATACAATCTTCAGATATTTTCAAAGCTTAACATTATGTATTAGTTGATACTTAAAATGTTAAGGCCCCAGACAAAGTAACTGAATGGTTAAGAATGTGACAAAAATGAGATGCTTGTCTCCATGATCTTTTGCGAGCATATTCATTAAGAAACAATTTCGGATTCTAAACATCATGATCCAGCCATAGTCCAGGGGCCTCCTGACGACGGCTGTATTAGGTTGCAAATCACCTTTCCTGTGGAAAGGGCAGATTTCAAGATGGCAACTGCTGTGTCATCATTTTCCTGCTAAGGACCGTATCAGAAATCCTTCAGAAAACCCTGCCCTAAATGCGCTTTGTTTTCCCACTGCAGTTTTCCTTCTCTCCATTAGATGGCAGTAACACACCATCATTTTCTTCCTATAGGGTCAGAAATTAAGGTAGGAAAAATTAAGGTTCACTGCAGGCCAAGTTTCTCCAAGTTAATGGGGTACAAAAATTGAAGAAGAGTGATTCTAAATATATCACAAGGCCAAGATAGTGCTGGTTATGGGAAATAAGAAACAGACAACTAATGAATAAAAGACATCTGTGAGAAAGGTATCAAATAAATTCTGCTAAATATTGTATTGAAAGGATCAGGAGAGAAGGGAAATGAAATATATACCCCCTAGACTGAAGGAAAAATGAGCCATTAACCTTTGACTAAAAAAGGACATTTTAATAGACTACAAAAGCTACTCTCATTTAAAAAGCAACTGAAGAATGTCTCAAATGCTGAGCTGTTCTTCTGAATTAAGTATTAAGATTTACTAACAGTGGCCATTAACAGAGTAATTACATAGTTAAGATGACCCAATTTAAAAATATGGACTATTTTCCCACCTATCTCAAAAACATCTGGCTGGCCCTATAAATTATCTGCCCCCACTCCCCACCCTGTGGCAGAGGTCAATAAACGAGTAACTATTCATCAAAACGGAGACTTAAAGCAGCAAAGAATAAAGGCTCTTTTGATATATACTTCTTAAGAAAATACTTTGGATAACTAAAAAGGACACTTCCATCCCCAGAACAGAGTAGGCATATCTGTATTTACCTTTTTGTACATGTATCAACATTTCTCTTTTATTCCTATTTATTTAAATATATCAACTGCAGTGGTTGAAATTCATCCTGATTAAAAAAAAAAAAAAAAAAAACTATGGCAGCAAATAGAAATGTCCCTTCACTCTCTGTCCTTAGAGGCCTGAAAGGAGACAATGAAATAAACCCATCTTGTAACATGCAGCAAAGCAATTTTTAGAAACAGAGTATGATACAGAGGAAAGGATAGTTGTAAAAAGCTCCATGGATGCTAAAATTCAAGGCAAATGAGTACAAATCTGTGAGAAGACATTGTTCTCTCCAGAAAGAATCAGAAAATATTTCAGGAGACTGAATGAACTCAAGAGAATGAAGAGCACAGGAGAACACTTGTATTAGGACAAAGTGACAAAAAAGCACAAGCATTCAGAGCTCAAAGAGACATGTCACAAGGCTTCAGATCAGCTGGCCCCGGAGGCTTAACAAGGAAGCCATTAGGGACACCCTGCTGGGCCTAATTGTTTTTGGAACATATGGTACTTTGTGCCACCACCCAGCTGTGAATTCCCTGGCTTTTGTCAGCCCTCATCACAACTTCAGGAAGAAAATAGTAGCTTATCCCCACCTTCTACTAATTTACTATGTTTCTTCTTCCTATAACCTCCTGCACAGTTGTGAAGGAACTGGACTATATATGAACGCCCCATCTCCACTTTTAATTATATAAAGAAAACAGCATGACTGTCACAGAAAAACAGCATAAAGGAAGCACAATCCTGAGCCCATGATAGAAGCTCAATAAATACTTAATGCATCAGGTCTGCTTTCAAAGCCTTACTTCACTATTACATTCATCACAGTTGCTGGGTATGGGCCAGAAATCATTTAGTGCACAAAGAAAAACTTTACAAAGTTTTCGGCATTTAGTAAAATTGGGATAACTGCTGAACTTCCTTTGTAGAATAAGTAAAAAGCAGGATTTAATTTCTAGAATGCTGAACTGAAAACAAGCTTCATAGAATGAATTATTTGTATATGGAAGAAAATAAATATTTGGTGAATGGAACTGGAACTATGGATGCTAAACATTAAAAAAAAAATTCTTGTACTAAAGACAAGTGCATACACCAGTACATTAAAAAAATTCTATCAGTACTTAAAAAACAGAACATTCTCGACTAACAAAATCATTGAGATCCAGTGAGGAAAAGTTCTTTTCAAATTTTTAAAAACAAATATCACAGAACTCTGGGTACATTCTTAACTGAATAAAGATGCGAATATTTACTAATCTCTAAATCCTAATAGTAAAATGATAACTAATAACCAGAAGGATATGTTTTCCTAAAAGTTAACTGAAACAACATTTTTTTGTGTATTTAACATTAGTTACAAAAGTTAACTTTTCATTGATGACAGTCAGCACATTTGTATCTGGACCAGTTTCAAGAACCAAATTACAAACCCCAGAATACAGAAACATCTGCTCAGTTTTCATTACAGAGCCACTCACTGGAGCCTTCTCACAGTATGCCATTTCCACAGTTGTTTTTTTTTTTTTTCACAGTAAGTACATTGGTGATATAAGTTCATAATAAATCATAAAGATAATGATACTATGAATATTATTTTAATATCTTTAAGCAGTAGAGGTTAGAGAAAACATCAGTCTCTTAAAATATTTTAATATAGTGCAAACCAGTCTGCTTTGTACAGCATGAGACAAACTGCAGGTTTTAGAGACCCAGTTCCCACAATCATATCCTATATATATATATATATATATATATATATAAAAGGGGACCCCATATATATATATATATACATATAGTTACTCTAAAATGCAAAGTATATCTAATTTTAGGGCTAAAAATGAAAAATTCAGTTGTTTCAATAACTACTAAAATGGACAAAGATGAAACAAAAGAGACCAGAGGTTCTATTATTCAATAACAATTGTTGAGCTTTGTAAACTTTCAGATTTGTTAAAACTCAGAAATGAAATCTTCATTGTGTATCTTATTCTGCAATTTAATTCTGTAATTCAGAATTATGGCAATACTGCCAATGCTTAATTATATTGGTGATTCTTAAATCACAGGCATCTTCCTTCTTATTTATGCTTATATAACTGATTTGTCAAAAAAAAGTCCACAGAAATTGAGAAAACACAAACTTTGCTTAGAAGGCTGGCTGACAAAATAATCCTCTGGCCAGACTCTAACGCTGTGACTTTTTATGGACTCTGGAGTTGAACTAAGACCCTCAAGAGAGAAAGGTAGTTTTTTCCAAAGTGTTCACTATTACTCATTTTCCACTGTTTATGCTTTTCCCCAAGAAGGGGGTCTTATAGTACATGCTCTTTGGGCCCATTTGATCATTTTCTGTTGTTTTATATAAATGCCAAGTTTGTTGGTTTATTTGGAAATTAGGTATTCCAGGGAATAACTAGTGCATTTTTGGAGAACCTTAAGTATTTCTGGACTCCTGACTTACCTTTCCTGAGGGTCATGCCCCAAATAGACAACCCTACTCCAGGGAGTGGAGGCAACTGGTAAATTATGGTTTCTCGTTGTAGAACTGCTTAGCAAGGAGAAAAGGCACAGGTCAGTAACCAAGTGTCATGGAATGGATTCAAAGCCAAAGACTTCTTGACTTCTATATGAAGAGTCCTGCTTCCTCCCAAATATTATGGTGCAGTCCAGCCTTATCCCCTGAGAATCTGGTTGGGTGCCGAAGCCCTCCTAGGTGTGAGAGGCTCCACTAGGGCTTTTGGAGGCTGAACCGTGGTGCAGCTTGCTGTGTACAGGGTAGAGCAAGGTCATGTGCTCTGCCCCCTTGAAGGGCAGTTTCTCACTGGAGTAATAGTGTACCACTTCCGGGATGCTGCCAAAGACAGCACTCGTCTGGTTCAGGGTGTACTTGTTGTCTTTGGTCTGAGCCACTATGATGTGGACGCATCCTTGACTAGTCCTGGAACAAAACCAAAATTGAGGAGAAGACATGAACGAGTGAGCAGAGGGATCCCTCCTCACTGAAAACAACCTCAGCTAGATTCAGAGGCCAACAGGTTCCCAGCCACTCCTGGAATTGTTATATACATACAGAAGAGCTTTCAGCACTCTAGCAGAGTACACAGAAGCTTCACAACCCTCAGCTAAATGTGCATCACCCCTGGGTCATTTATCCTTAACACACACAAGTCATCAGGCACTGGACCAAGAGAAAAAAAAAATTGCCCAGTTCCTCCCCCAAACTAGTGCTTAAGCCCACGAATGAAACCACGAAGGTGAGGTTTAAGCTCACCTCTTCTCAAGGCTAGAAAGACATGTGAAAGGTTTCCTCTTTCTTTCCTCCCCAAAGGAAACATTAAGAATAATAATAAAATTTGTTTCTTCCTCCCCCCTACCCCCCAATCTGGAAACGCTGTTTCTGGTTGTATATGACAGCTGGCACCCAAGGCTCAAAGATCTAATCCACAAGCACCCGCTTCAGGAACACAGCAAAGCTATTCCTGGTATTGTGTATCTGGTAGCCTATCCCATTTTCTGAGCCATGTTGCTCCCCCCTCAGCCTCTTTCCCCCTCCAGTCTGATTGTTTCAGCTGCAGGGGCTCAGCTTCCTCAGGAAGGAAATGCTGTTAGGGCTCTTGACAATGATCCTCCAATATAGCACCACTGAACTCGCAGGGCAACGAGAATTTCCATGACACCAGGCTTATTGGAATAAGCCTACCGGGCAAAGACGAATGTTCTGTGTACAAGTGGACAGGGGAGTCATCGCAAGGCACTGTTTCCTTCTTCAACAGAAGAAACTGGTACCAAAATTGCAGTTGGCATTGTGACAATCAAGGAATCTCTGATTTACTTAAAGCCCCAGACACTAGACAGTACAAGAGCGACTGAACTATCCTGTTAGAAATTATTATTTTTATCAGAAATTATTTCTCTAAGAAATAATTTAGATCACAAAAGGCAGAAACTAATCAATGTACAATGAAATGAAATAGGGATATTTATCCCTCTTTATCATAAGGCAGATTGGGACATTTACCCAACACCAATTTTGATTCTTTCTTTTTTTGGCTGCACCACATGGCTTGCAGGAACTTAGTTTCTTGACCAGGGACTGAACCTCGGGCCATGGCAGTAAAAGCGCTGAGTCGTAACCACTGAGCAGCTGGGGAATTCTCTCAATTTTGCATTCTAAACAAAGTATGTCATACTCTGTTGTCCAAGCAAACGCATCTTATTTTCTGTCAATATGTATCCCTGTGGACCATATAAAGTATTGGGTTGACCAAAAAGTGTAAGATCTTACAGAAAAACCCAAATGAAGGTTTTGGCTAACCCAACATATCTTTTGTGCCTGCTCATTTTCCCATGATGGGAAAGTCTGCACCCCACTCTTGATCCAGACAGGGAGAGCCCAGGATGCTTAATACTCACTTTAGTGCAATGGAGTACCTACTGGTTCCTGACTCGCTGTTTCGAACCAGGTACCCAGCTTCTTTGCAGGACTGTAGTCGACTCTCTGCCTCAGCACGGGTGATGGCACCATGATACCAACTGAAAAATGGGGCAGGGGGAGAAACCATGAGCATCAATATCCCAATCCAGACAGGGCCTCATTCCATAAAGCAATTTTGGAAATGAACTTCTCATGAAAGCTCAACAGCCTGGACTAGATCCGGCTTCCCATTCAAAATAGACGAAATGAGATCTGGGTAATCCCGGATCACAAAACCTATCCATCACCCCCAGAGGGAGTTAACAGGGCTAAAGTCACTTAAAAAGTTTCACTCTACACAGAGGAATGGAATTTCAGATCAGGTTCTGGGGCCTCATTTTCCCCTAGGCACAAAGGCACTGGACTTGGAAAATGGGTTTTCACAAATAAGCCCCACCCAGACAAGTGTTCAACACCAGAAAGACTTAAAATGAACTAGTGTGCCCCGCCAAGGCTCTCAACAAGCTGCCAGCCACCTTGTGCCACGCGTGTCTGGGGAGGAGACTCACGGCTGCTTCTCCAGCGGCAGGGCTGGGTCCACTCGCTCCCCCTCACTGTGGTCGGTCAGGGCTGGCTTCAAGATCTTCTGGGTCCAGCTCTTCTGTCGGTGGTGCTGCCTCACTGCCTCCTCCTTGACAGAAGGCCGCTCAGAGCCCTCAAACTGAACTGGAAGGAAGGTTCCATTTAACATCAGAGGCCACTGAGATGACCTACGTACACCTCAAAGAAAAGCACTATGTCTGCCTCATCTTAGGAAAGCAGCTTTCCTCCTCTTTTAATTTGAGCTAAAATGTGCTACAAAGGCCCTGGGGTAGCTGAGCTCCTGCTGTCTTTGATATCAGATGATACTGCTAGCATCCACACGCACCCACTCTTACTGCAAGATGTTCATTAACAGAGAATGGTTTTAGAACATGAGGAGAAACCACTTCAGTATATTTCAGAACGCACTTTTAAAAAAGCTCGTCCTTTAAAAGACTAAACAGAGTTTCAGGTAATGACTCCTTCCAAGAGTGTGTATCGTTCTATGAAACTAAATGAAGTTTTCACTATGAAATAATAAAGAGAAGAATCAACTGAGAAATAGAAACTACTAACAGTGTCTTAACAATGCTATGACATCTAGGTTGGATAGAAGATAAAGAGAGAAAATGAGCAGCATCTAGCACAGAAGTTGGTAACCAGTAGGGATTTGTGGAAAATAATTCTAAAATAAAACAAAAACTGACTTGAGGGTGGGGAGGGAAGGACTGGGAGCCTGGGATTAGCATATTCAAACTAGTATATATAGGATGGTAAACAACAGGTTCTATTAAACAGCACAGGGAACTATATTCAATATCTTGTGGTAAACCATTATGGGAAAGAATACAAAAAAGAATATATGTATGTATAACTGAGTCACTTTGCTGTATGGCAGAAATTAACACAACACTAAATTAACTATACTTGAATAAAATTATTTTAAAAATTAAAGCACACAAAAAGAAAACCTGATTCAAATATGTGCATGCGTGCATACCCATGCTCAGTCAGGTCTGACTCTTTGGGACCCCACGGACTAGCCTACCAGGCTCCTCTGTCCATGGGATTTTTCCAGGCAGGAATATTGGAATGGGTTGCCATTTTCTTCTCTAGGGGATCTTCCCTAGCCCAGGGATTGAAACCACATCTCTCGAGTCTCCTGTAACTGGCAGGCAGGTTCTTTACCAGCTGAGCCCCGGGGAAAGCCCATCCGGATTCAAATGTTTGCTATCAAACAAATTACCTTTTCTATTCACCCTTTACATTGACGACAGTTTTAATCAAAAGCACAGCTTTACTGTTAGAGGGAAAAGATATCCCCAACTTTTACAAAGGCAAAAGAAATTAGGTGGCCAGATAAGTAGAAAAACTATGTCTTGGGAGAAGCAGGAGGGAGACTGACCTTTAATATCTATTGACAATCTACTCATCAACTTCCTCTTAAGTTATTAAAAACAGCTCACAGCTGAAGAATTGGTTCCTTTAGGAGGATTTTTGACAGGAAAAAAAAAGCTAGCTTCTTCCTGCTTTCCAACCACCTCTCCTATAGTCCATTTGATCCACTACTGCCATCTTAAACAGAAATGTGAACAGGTTGGAGGAATAGCACCAAGAGTTAGAAGAAGCTGATCTCAATGTGACAGCTTTTAGTGGTGATTAGATAAGGTTTTCCAGTAGTGATTTAAGGCATTTCCCAAACAGTTGCATACTGCAAGGATAAAGGGAAATGAAGATGCCCAGAAAGATAGAGGACCCCTTGCAACATTAAGGGGTCTTCTTCAGTCCTGTTCTTTCTACCACAGCCAATTTTTTATTTCCCCACGTCATCAAATTTCTTGGAAAAAGAAACTCGCAGTCGAGGAACACAAAGAAAAGCGCCTTGGCTGAACGGGCGGGCGGGGGTTTTCCAGCTGGGAAGCTGAAAGAAAGCAGGAGCGGACACGGACCCAGCCCTCACCCGATAGCGCCCGCACGATCTGCTCCTTCTTCCACTCCCAGGGCTGCTCGTACTCGGCCGCGGGCCTCTCGTCGTCCTGGGGCAGCCGTCCGTGGCTGTCCGGGGGCAACCTCGCCTTCCGCTCCGGCCCCTCGGCGGCGAACGGGCCCGCCTCGGCCGCCGGCTCATAGGGCGTGTCGTACAGCTGCGGCGGCTTCCCCAGCAGCTCCTTGGAGCTTCGGCGCTTCGCCAGCGCCTCGGGCTTCGGGCTGTTCTCTCCAGGCTCGCAGGGGCTGTCGAGCAGCTGAAGCGCCTTCACCAGGGGGTCTTTGGAACCTCGTCGTCTAATTTCTGAAAAACACACCGCACAGAATACTTTTGCAGAAAATGCACCGTGGAAGCCCGGTGATGCACCGAATCACCGCTTCTCTTCCAACCAGACCGGTCTGTCTGGTTGGAAGTGTCGGGAACACCTGGATTGTCGCTAACCGGGGCTGATAACTGCCCCGCTGGGGGGGAAAGGCCCTACAACTTCCCGCCAGTCCCCTGAGCCAGATGCGGGATCAAGTCCAAGGATTAGGGAATCACAACGGAAGGCAGGCCTGCCTCTGGGGCCGTGTGGTTGGAGAGAAGGGGCCTCAGGGGACCTGCTCCATAGTTCCTGGTCCCCCTGTCTCCTCCTCTGAGTATGGGTCATCTTCAAAGGCTTTACGTCTTGTTAGGAAGCTGAGAGCAAAGTATTTTAATAAAAATTGAGTGTCTACTATATTCAAGCACTGGGCCACATCCACTGAGGGAAGATATTTAGGTTCATTAGACAGAGTTCTTGACTTCAAGGTGGTTTCGACCTAGTGATGCATTTACAAATAATACTTAACAGGCTAACAACGACAGAATGTTATTGGTTCAGTCACTAAGTCACATCTGACTCTTTGAGACCCCATGGACTGCAGCATGCCAGGCTTCTCTGTCCTTCACTATCTCCCAGAATATGTAAAAGAGTTGTTAGGGGGAAAAACAAAATAATATCTCAAGAGCTAACGTTTAGCAATAGTGTACCATGCATTACTTATTTTTTTCTAAGTGCATTGTAATTTTTCACAGCTGCCCTATGAGGTGGACACTATTAGTTCCCCATATAACGGCAAAACTGAAGCACAAAGAGTTTAAGGAAATTGCTCAAGACGGCAAGTGCAAAGCCTGGATTCAAAAGCAGGAAGTTGGGCTCTAGAAGCCATACTCTTAGCCATTACTCTTGGATTGACTCCAAGTGGAAGAGAAATGGAAGATGCATTGACTTTGATGGAGAAGGTCTTTTCCAGTGGAGGAAGCTGCCTGAGTGAAGATATGGAGGTGGCAACGAGAAAGGGCTTGTTCCCATCACAGAGAATCGAGAGAGAAGTTCAAAGGACAGAAGACCAGGAGAGGAGAGGTGGTATGGGAGAAGCAGCTGGAAAAGGCAGGACAGGCACCAAAATGGAGAAGTTTTAAAAGCCAGAATTAAAAAGTTTCAATTGTTCTGTATACAGTAGTGAACCATTACAAGTTTTTAAACAGGTAGTAATAATTGTATATAATTAACAACTATATAAATAACTCTCTCTCTCTCTCTCTCTATATATATATATATTTTTTTTTTTTGCTGGAAGAGAACTCCAACAGAGCGCACAAGATAGAATAAAGGTATGCTCTGAATGGAAGCCTAGAAATCAATGCAAAACATCTGATGCAAATCATCTGTCCACCGGCTAACCAGCCGGCGAGTCACAGTGGAAAAGCAGCAGCCGAGTCTGGGGACCGAGTAGCTCAGGGCCCGAGGCATCATGTGTTGTTTAGTTGCTCAGTCGTGTCTGAATGAATCTGCAGCCCCATGTACTGAAGCCTGCCAGGCTCCTCTGTCCATGGAATTTTCCAAGCAAGAATACTGGAGTGGGTTGCCATTTCCTCCTCCAGGGGATCTTCCCAACCCACGGATCAAACCCACGTTATGTCTCCGGGATTGGCAGGCGATTCTTTACCATCAGTGCTGCCATAGGCCAACTCAAGCATTGTGCTGTGGTTTCCTCTAAATGCCCACGAGGAAGCCTTTAGTCTGTCTACCCGGTCACAGTGAAGAGGACCTTTCTAAACACAAACACCTCATCACTTGCCATCCCATAAGCTCTCAACTGTCCACTTACAAAGTGCTAACTGCTCAGCATGGCACGGGACACTTCTGTAGTCACATCACTGCCTACTTCCCTCTCTGATTTCATCTCTCAACAGCACCCTATCCCCCCTGAAATCCAATTCTTTGTTCCAACCAAACAGAACTTCTTCAGTTCCCTGCACACTGCACTGTTTTATGCCCACACGTGCTGATGATCTTCCAATCCTCTGGAGTCTGGCCTAGCATCTCCTCTCTCCGACTGACCTTCTCCAATGCCCCAACTTCCCCCCGGTGGTGCTGCTTCATCCATTCACTCTCACCTTGTACTTCTCTCAGTGTGTGGAGTTATTTGTCGACGTGTCTGAACTTCCAATCTGGTGGAGACTGCCAGGCCAGGGCGGAGAAGGCAATGGCATCCCACTCCAGTACTCTTGTCTGGAAACTCCCATGGACGGAGGAGCCTGGTAGGCTGCAGTCCATGGGGGTCGCAAAGAGTCGGACATGACTGAAGCGACTTAGCAGCAGCAGCAGCCAGGCCAGGGACCCACCATGTCTTGTTTGACTTTGTAGGAAACAGCTATGCTAAATAATGGTTGGATGATGGATGGGAGGAGGGAGCGAGGGGAAGGAGTTCTAGAACTTCTCTGGGCAGGTGACAACATATATCTGGAGCTCAGCAGAGAGATGAAGGTCAGAGGTGCATGTCAAGGAGTTACTCACACATGGATCATGATTGGTAAGAATGAAAGCAATCATCAGAGAAAAGGAGGCCGATTAGAAAGGAGAGGGGATCAAAAGCAAAACCTGGGACTTCAGTAAGACTGGATAAAACAACTGTCACCAAAAAAGGCTGAGGAGGAATGGTCAGGTAAGGAAGAAGAGGATCAGGAGACTTACAATGCCACAGAAACAAGGCAAAGTGAAACTTTCTACAAGTAACCTAAAACGGGCATGGTGATGGAGAAGAACCACTGACTCCATCAGACTTCTATAACAAGGATGGTAAATAAAACACTCCAGGGGAAAGTTATTAAAATCAGGACATTAATTCAAAGGGGCAAAATTTACTTGTAGGATGGGGTTATAACTCTGCTGGATAGGGGCCCCTTGCTACAGCTGGATCCTACAAAACTGCAGGCCTGGTGCACAGAATCACCTGGGGGAGCTTTAATGAAGACTCAGGCCTGGGTCCCATCAACACAGGTCCTGATTAACTGAGCTGGGGGGGGGGGGGGCTTCCCTGGTGGCTTGGTGGTAAAGAATCTGCCTGCCAAGCGGGAGACATGGGTTCCATCCCTGGGTAGGGAAGATCCCCTAAAGAAGGAAATGGCAACCCACTCCGGTATTCTTGCTCAGGAAATCCCATGAACAGAGGAACTTGGTGGGCTACAGTCCACGGGGTTGCAAAGAGTCAGACATGACTTACTAACTAAACAAATAAAAATCTGGCAGCCGGAGCTGTAAAAGCTCCCCCAGGTGATTCTACTAAGAGAAGACTGAGATGCACTCCCACTCAGCCTGGGTCGCCACCTCAGTTCCTCCTGCGCTCCAGGACTAATCTCATCATGGCTAGCCCCAGCCCAGGGAGAAGGGTTCCCCTAGCATGAAAATCTCCACATCCGAATGTGAGAGCTAAGGACCATTCCCCACCCCCAGGCCAGGAAGGTCCCTCGGGTTGTTTGAGGTCTCCAACATCTCCGGTCCAAGCCTCTTGACTTTCAATTGACAGCTTTTTTTCTTCACTGCTTATTCTAGATGGTGTTATGGAAAACAAGAAACAAAAAAACACACTCTGCTCTTGGTTCAATTAAGATAAGGCTGGAATTTTTGAAAAAGAACTTTTCTACAGAACTAGGAAAGAGAAAACACAAAGGCATTCAAAGGACGAATTTAGAATTTTAAAGTTTCTGATCAAAACCTAACTTTATTCTCTGTTTAGACTGGCACAGGCTGGGGAAATCTTTCCCAAAGTCCTCACCTCAATTCTGTCCAGGTTGAACTAAATGGAGAAAGAGTTGAGTCCAACCTTAAGATAGAAGGAGCCCTGTTCACAGGAAATTTCAATGAGTTTGGGTTAAAACTCAACCCACTCCAGTACTCTTGCCTGGAAAATCCCATGGATGGAGGAGCCTGGTAGGCTACAGTCCACGGGGTCGCAAAGAGTTGGACACGACTGAGCGACTTCACACACTCACTTGGGTTAAAATAATGTACCCTGATTAAAATCTTGAGTTCTTATTTCACGTGTATTTGGGTCTTTTACGAAGAGGGCTTTGTATTCCTTCTAGCTTAGATAGTCAGTGCACACTTAGAGCTCTGGGAAAATCACTGGAAGGCATACAACTGAGAATGTTCTATCCCAGGACGATCCGGGTTGGGGTGAAATCTGAGGAGTACGATCATCTTTTAAAACAATATTTAACTAGAGGGAAAAAAAGGGCTTAAGCACAAGGCCTCTCTGCCCCTTGAAGGGGAGTCACCTTCGAGTCCATTCCAGCACCTGGCTGCCCCCAACCTGAGGCGCCATAGAAACAGAAACAATCGCGGGGCTGCAAGCCGACCCTTCCTGCAGGAGAATAGCCCCTGACGTGCAGAGCTGGCTCCAAGAGGAAACGAGCCTGAGAAGGAGGAAATGGCCAGAGGAAGCTACACCCTGGCTCTGCCGATAGAGGCCATTTACCACGGCAGACAACAGAATGCAGCCAGCGGGCTGCAGATAAACACCCATTTCACCAAGGGCTGAACCGAGGCCTGACCTGTGCCAGTTCAAAGCTGCAACTGGGTGCCGAGAAACAGAACATGGGCCGAAAAGTTTTCCCTTCTCAGTTTCCAACTGTAGCTGTGCAGATTTATGCCATTTATATTTAAAAACATCAGAAGACCAAGACTTTTTTTGTTGTTAAATTATCTAGTTAACAATTAATAGTCCCCTATACTTGTTCAGGGGTTTCCCTAGTGGCCCAGTAGTAAAAAAATCTGCTTGTAATGCAGGAGACCTGGGTTCCATCCCTGGGTTGGGAAGAACCCCTGAAGAAGGAAATGACAACCCATTCCAGTATTCTTGCCTGGGAAATCCTATGGACAGAGGAGCCGGGCAGGCTACAGTCCATGGGGTCACAAAAGCGTCAGACACAACTTAGAGACTAAACAACAATAACATACTTGTTAAGAATTCTCTTTAAAAATGGAATTCTCTCTCCAAAGTGTCTAAATAATTGTGATATCTTCCATGGATGCATGTACGAGGCATGTTGCAGCTGCATTTCAGTGAAGCCCAGTGTAATGCAGCAAGAGATGCTAGCCCATTTTCACAGATGAATAAACTGAGGCTGTGCAGCAGTCAGTGGGACAGCCCACTGCCTCCAGAGCCCTTGCTTTCTCTACCATATCTTACTTTATGCCTCAAAGATTTAATGTAGGATATTAGTTACAATTTTTGTAACATACCTTTTCCCTTAGTCCATTTCATGTATTCAAAACATCAGACTTAGAGCCCTATAAAGCTCCATGTTCCCCTTAGAATCAGAAATAGGGGTCCTTTATCAGTGCTCAAGCTTTTGATTTAAAATTAACATTTTCCTATCAAACAAATCTAAATATCTGAACAAAAGCAGGTATAAATCAGAAGCCCTGAAACTTAAGTTTAACAAACAAAATACAGACAAAATAAGTAAACCAAAAAGCCTTCTGTCTTTTCCATAACGGACAGTTTTTTAAACGGAGGTTCTCCTTTAGATTTGACTGTCTATACCAACCAATAAAACCATCTGGAGGCAAAAACCAAAATTTAAAGATACCTATGACTGGAGCTCTGTAACTAAAACCAAAGGGTGCTCGGTGACCTGGTATCCCAACTCTCCAACTGCATAACTGGGACACGTTATTGAATCTTTCTGTACCTTAGCTTCCTCCTCTGTCAATCAGACACTTCTAACGCCCACCACACAGGATGGTAGGATACGTAAGGTAACCTGGCAACTTGGCACCTAGGAGACACTCGACTTGTGTGACAATCAACTGCAGAAGGAACTCACATGCTGAACGATGTCTCAGAAAACTTTGAAAAACTCTCCCAATGCTAATGTTTTCATTTGGTGGAAAAAACTCATCACGCTAAACTAAGTAGAACGTTTCTGTTAATTATTTAGCTAAAATGTTCCTGCAAATTTAGCAGAAGAACAACAGGTTTCAACTAATATTGCCTCATATTCATTGTCCTATCTTTTTCATAAAACAATCCTTCGGATAAATCTAAGTGAGAATTTACTCAGAAATTTACAGATCTTTAGCTTTTAAAAGTTAAGAGCAAAGTTTTGGGCAAAGGGAAATCTGGGTCCCACAGTTACTTGGCCATCAGTTCAGTTCAGTTCAGTTCAGTCGCTCAGTCGTGTCCAACTCTCTGCGACCCCATGAATCGCAGCACGCCAGGCCTCCCTGTTCATCACCATCTCTCGGAGATCACTCAGACTCACATCCATCGAGTCAGTGATGCCATCCAGCCATGGAAAGTAATAAATGCCTCTTAATTTCTATTCCTTCCCGTTTCCTGAGGCAGATCATGATTTTCATTCTTTTCTTTACGGCATTTAGTACATTTCTCAGTGATGTCTTTCTGCTATTAGGTCTGTTTGCCTCTTAGGTTGTAGAGGTTCATAACGACGTGGGACCTGTGCATCTTGTTCCTTGGATGCCCGGAGCCCAGTGTAGGACCAGGAACATGGCAAAGAGATGCTTGGGAAATTATTGTTGGCTGTTACAAAATACCATCATGAACGCTGTTCTATACAGCCAAGACATTGTTGAAATCAGGCATGTTACTCCCATTTCACATTAAAAAGGCAGTACAGAAATTGGGAGCTCCACAATTAAATTATGTTTATCAGAACCCTCTCTATCTTCTGCAGAAATTCTGAAATAAACAATTTTGTTTATTCCCCTAAGATTTCTCAAGAAATATGAGACATTCTGAACTTGGACTTTGACAAGCCTTACAGGGAGCAAACTGAATAAAAAAGGTAAAAGGAAAAAAAAAAAGAAAACCCACCCAGTAGCAAATCTTTTATTTCCAGCTTCCGGTAAACTCACTTCCTGTTATTCTGTCCAGCTGTGTAACTTATGTGTAGAATAAGAGGTATGGCCTCTAAATTAATTGAGTAGGTGTTTTATGATATATATTTTAAATAAAGTATATTTTAAAATTTGCCAATATAAATTTTTTTTAAAAGAGCAAAGGAAAAAAATTATAATTCTTAAGAGTTAGTAATTAAAATTTTTTATAAATTTGAATTTATTCTCTAATTGAATGTATTAGTGTTGCATTCCTAAATACATTTATTCCTATAAACTGTTTAAAACAAAGCCTGGGACTTAATATGTGCTCCCGTATTAAATGCTAGCTACTACTGTTATTACATTTATTTCAACTAGACACTGACTTTTATTTTTTTAATTTTAAAATTTTATTTTTTTTCTAGAAAAGCAACAAGTTACATACAAACTTTTGACTTCTAAATACAACTTTCTTTGTGAGTCTGAGTGGAAAGATGTCTTGTTGCTGTTCTTGCTGTTTAGCTGCTAAGTCGTGGGGACTCTCTGTGACCCCATGGACTGTAGCCTACCAGGCTCCTCTGTCCATGGGATTTCCCAGGCAAGAATACTGGAGTAGGTTGCTATTTATGTGTAAAGTTTAAAGTGCTTTTGCATATACCATTTCGAATGTGTCCTGAGGCACTTTGGTGTATAAACCATACCATTCAGTCTGGAGTGGGAAGATCTGGGTTCTAATTTATGTTCTGTCTCTTAAGGAGCCTTACGAACATCTTATGAGAGTCAGAAACTCTTTGGTCTTATTTTGTACCCTGTAACAAGGGGTAGTATTAGCGTCCCCTAGTTTTCAGGATTTTGTGAGGATTATATAGGGGGAAATTATTCATTTTTAAAAAGCAAAGTACTTTCCCTACTATCAGTGTGGATCCAAAAGAAAACGAAACAACACCGCCCCCCCCCCCAAATCTCAGATAATATAAACAACTTATCCCAATTAAAGAGAAAGAGAGGAATAAAAATCAAAGGACAAAGAAAAGTGAATTAAAGCAAAACTTTTTTTTTTCCAGAAAAGCTTTTCCCTCAGTTTTATGTAAAAGAAAATCTTTCCCCCTATTCCTTTCAAGTCTCTGATATTTTTTAGAAGTCTAAGTTCATTTTCACTTCCTTTCATTCACAGATTTCAGTAGAGGTCACAGTCCAGCGGCCTTCAGGGCCACAGCCTGGCCAGGGTGCACCCCCCCCAAAGGCGATGCCTTATCTCTGTGAGCAGAGAGCAGGGAACAGGGCAGCGCTTTCCTGCTGCAGCTCTGGCTCTGAGGCCTGTCCTGACCCTTCCAGGGCGCTATGGCCACCCTCCTGCTCCACTTTCCTGAGACTATGCTTATGGAGCCCGCGCTTGACAGCCTTTCAATCTGTTTTTAAACAGAAGAGACAAATCTTTCATGTGTGACCAATTATTCCTTTCCCAGGCATGAAACCCAGGACATGTGAACAAGGCTCCCTTGAGTCAGCCCTTAGAAACAGCAGTTTTTCATTATGCAGTAAAGAAAACTTACTCTAAAATTTCACAAATAAATCTAAATAATTAGTTTAAGTATTGTTTACACCAACTTAAGAAAATTATGAATAAAAGGAAAAGGATGACACCCAAAATGAGTGTTTGCTCAACTTATAAGTCAGAATTATTCCCCCTTGGTACAGATTTATGACTCCCATTATGGATGTCAAAGTTTTGACAGTGGCCAACAGGTGTATTTAAATTATCTGAAAACTGGAGATCACTTCCTGAGATCTGCAAATTCACAAGTGTCACTTTGCATAGAATTAGAAAAACTTTAAAGACCCCCCGCAAATTCTAAAACTGAAGGATACAAAACCATTAAGGATGTTAGCTAGATATTTTGACTTTAGTTTTGGGTCTGATTTCTGTTTATTCCCCACAGGAGGATCTGATAAAGTTCCTTCACCTCTATTCCCCAAATATACACTGGTTCTTATTAATTTTTTTTTTTTTTTACTACATTTCAAGTTGAGGGTGAGATTTCAGTATAAAGCAGCTCCTGGTTACAAACCTGTTATCATTTGCTGGGCATCATAGGGTTCCATATAACCGTCGTTCTCCCCTACTCTCTCTGCATCCCTTTGACCTTTCGTCCGTTTAGCATCGTAAGGGTCAGCATAGTCTTCTAAAATGATGACCTGTAAGAAAACCAGACAGGGAAGTTGCTAACAATTATCACATACCAGAGTGACAATGGTATCAAAAAAGTTACTAAAAACCTGCAGACCCCAAGAGAGTTCAAAATTTCCAACCAGTTCTGAAGAGCTTTTGCACTTGATCACATTATTATCCACCCAGCTGGACAAACATCTGGTTTATTTTGGTAGTATAATTGATTGGCAACAATCCATCCAAGCTCTCTTGCTTATCCCCAAGGCTCTTTTCACTTCCCTCTCTCTCCCCAAGCAATAAGGCATTTGCTGGTTCAAGTGTGGCAGGGTGGATGGCAGAGGGTGGAGGATATCTATGCCTTTAGAGTAGAAGAAAATGAACTGGTCTACTACCTCTTCTATGATTTTGGTTTTTTTTTAAATGCCAACAATTTGAGCAACATAGCTATGGTAAGTCAGCTCATCACTCACTGATACCGCACGTCCACTGGCACTGGCTAGGCAGAGAGGGAATAAAATAAGACCAAGACCTTCTTCTCGTCCTCAAGGAATTTGTAACAGCTCTAAAGAAATAGGGTTCATAAGAAGAAGCCTAAGAAACAGGTCAGAGCTAAACAGTACTGTAGGGGTTCTAGGTTCAGTGATTTATAAACGCACTGATTCTTATAGACAACAGTCAGACAGTTTTTAAAAAATATTATTTAAGTTTTTGGTTGCACTAGGTCTCTATTGCTGTGCGTGGACTTTCTCCAGTTGCGGTAAGGGGGCTGCTCTTCGTTGGGGTGCAAGTGCTTCTCATTGCTTCTCCTCTTGAGGAGCACCTAGGCACACAGGCTTCGGCAGTTGCGGCATTCGGGCTCAGGAAGTTGCTCGCAGGCTCTAGGGTGTGGGCTCAGAAGTGTAGAGCAGGAGCTTAGTTGCTCTGAGGCATGTGGAATCTTCCTAGCCCAGGGCTCGAACCCGTGTCCCCTGCACTGGCAGGCAGATTCTTATCCACTGTGCCACCAGGGAAGTTTTCATCCGTGTTTGTGACAGAAAGCATCCATCCTTCCAAAAACAGGAAGGTGCCTGGGAAGGTGGTGTGAGTGCAATCGTTCTGTAGTTCTCAGTTCCACAGTGGAATGACAATGTGGGAGCCTGCGTCTGACAGGTACTTCTCAGGAAGGAAGAGTTTTATGGAAATTTTATGGAGAAAAGATATATTCTTTCTGGGGGGAGAGGGGCTGCACTGCAAGGCACCCAGGATCTTAGTTCCATGACCAGGGTAAGAACCCCTGCCTCCTGCAGTGCAAGCTCAGAGTCTTAACTACTGGACCACCAGGGAAGGCCCAAGAAACATTCATTTTTAAAAAACACAGCACTTCCCTTTTATCAATGTGGCTCCACAAATAAACAGCTAGGATAGTATAAATAAAGCATGTATTCCAGTTAAAGAGAAAGAGAGGGATAAAAAAAACCAAAGGCGAATCAAAATTAAGGGAAGAAGCCCAGCCCTTCATACAGTCTCTGATGATATTCTCCAAAGAATTCACGGAAATGTGCCACTGGGGCTGGGAAAGAAATCCAGGTAAATGGGGAGAAGTGAGGAGGAGGGGGCAACCTGGATGAGAGTTCTCTTCCTGGGAGGAGACGGCCTAAGAAACTTCAGACATCGAGAAGCAATGGCCATGAAAATAACTGGGCAGTCACTGCAGAGGACTGTGGTCACCACTCTCTCTCTCACTCCATGCTTCTTGCCCGTTCAGGCGTCCTGCATCCCCAAGGTGCAACGAGGAGCAAGCAGCATGATACTCAGCGCTCGGCTGCAAGGTGCTTACGATCTAGGTAAACACACACAGAGACCACTGACTAATGTCTGGGTGAGCTGCCCATCTTCCCAAACTCTCCCTCCAGTGTCTGGCACTCGGGTGGGCATGCTGTAAATACTTGGACAGAATAAACAGAGGGATGGACAGAAGGCCCAGTGCAGACACACGTTATGCGCTGCCTGCCCCTGACCCCACCCAGGGGGGCAGCATGTTTGAAGCCTGGGCAAGAGAAAGTTCTCATGACAGGAAGTGATCACCTGGGCTAGAGTCTGAGAGCGGGGTGTGAGCTTTCTCTTTTTTTAAAAACAAACAAAACTCCAACTCATCTCTGCACAAATGAAGTGGGTCTCTTCACACTTCTTAACTGTCTCACATTGGACAGTACCCAGAAAACCTCTGGCGTGTAAGAAGCAGGAAACACCTTCTCTCCTGATCTATAATTTCCTTCAGGGCATTTCCGTGTCCTGTTCTATATCCTCCACAACCCGAGCCCTTAGAGCCCCTTGCCCCCTATCCTACATGGCTCCTGCACAGCAAATGTTCATGGGATGAACGCTGCTGCTGCTGCCGCCAAGTCGCTTCAGTTGTGTCCGACTCCATGCGACCCCATAGACAGAAGCCCACCAGGCTCCTCTGTCCCTGGGATTCTCCAGGCAAGAAAACTGGAGTGGGTTGCCATTTCCTTCTCCAACGCATGCAGGCATGCTAAGTCGCTTCAGTTGTGTCTGACTCTGTGTGACCCTAAGGACAGCAGCTCAGCAGGCTCCTCTGTCCCTGGGATTCTCTAGGCAAGAATACTGGAGTGCTTTGCCATTTCCTTCTCCAATGGGATGAACGACAGGGCTGTAAACTTAGGGTGCTAGTGAAGCGTGGAGAAACTCTATACTGGGTAAAAGTGCAAGGAATGATGGAGTTTCCAGCAGAGAAGGTGGGTAGTGGCTAATCCATTCCCTGGAGCTTTAAAATTCATACTTAAGCAGTTTAAAGGTGACCATTCCTTACGCTCAAGAAGAATAAAAGTTATACATAAGTCTAGCTTTGCAATTCTCCTGGATTTGTAAATTAAAATACACAACATCTACAACGGAGTCAAATTCAACAAAGCACCCGCTTGTTTCTCTCAATTATTTTTCTAAACCGATAACAAAATTAAATGGAAAGTACATTTCTGCCAAGTTGCCAAGGCTAGAATAAGAATTTTTCAAGATTAAACAAACAAACGATTTTAAATGGTGATGACTTAGCGGTCATCAATGTCAGAAGGGGAAAATACATCCTCATCTTCTCTGAGGTATAAAAAACCCTAGAGTTCAGCGGGTTCACGATGCTCCCTTCCCACTGTTAGGCTTCAGTAGGGCAGAGGTGGTCCAAGGGAGACTATTCTTACCGTGTCTTGCTGCTTAATAATCTTGCCCTTGTCCAGTTCGGGGCCCAGAGACGAAGGGGAAGAGGACGCGGAGGAAGAGCTGCTGCTGCTACTGCTGCTGCTGCTACTGCTGCTGGGGTAGTTGCTCTTCCCGTTCTTCTCCTGAGTGTCCACTTTGATGAGCCTGTTGATGTAGGTGCTGCAGCCTGAGCTCTTGGCCGCGCCCCGGTGGGGCTCCTCCTCGGTGGTCCGGGAGTTTTTGCGGCCTTTGCCCGCGGCGGCCTGAATCAGGCCCTGCAGGCTATCCCGGGACAGCCGGCTGTCCTTGGGGGGGCCGACCCCGGCCCGACCGCTGCCCAGCTCGGCCGCCGAGTTCTTGCGGCCCTTGCCCGGGGCGGGCCCGGAGCCGCCCGCCTCCGAGTTCTTGCGCAGTTTGCCGCCTCCCCCGCCGCCGGGCTTGGCCCGCTCCGACACGGTCTTCAGGTTCAGGGGGAACTCCTTGAACCACTTGGCCGCCATGAGGGGGGCCCGGCCGGCGCGGCTCAGGAGCGTCGTGGCCGCGGAGCAGGCGAGCGAGGAGGCCCAGCTTAGACACGGAGAGGCGCCAGGGACCGGGGGCCACTGCATTCCCCGGGGCTGGGTTGCTGGAGGCCGCGGCAAGGCCCCGCGACGGCTGCTCTGCTGGTCCCTGGCCGGCCGTCGCCCACGCCCCGCAGGGTGGGGTCCCTACGGCCCGGAGCAGGGGGCTCAGGGCGCCGAGCGGGCGGGCGCGGGCCGCCGCTCCGGACACGGACGGCGACAGGCACGACGCACCGGGGCTCCGCCCGAGGTCGTCTTCAGCGCCTGCACAGCCGGGGGTTCCGCGGCTCTCCGGAGGCGGCGGGCGCCGGGGGCTTCCCCTGCTTTTTCCTCCAGAAGTGGGAGAGGCCGGGCACGGAAGCCCCAGGACAGCCCTGCCCACACTCTCGGGGACCAGGGGGGACGGAGCGGAGGCGGCGGGAGTGTCCCCGGCACCGCGACGGACGGTGGGCAGCCAGCTGGCCGACCGCCCCCTCCGCGCGCCCCTCCCCTCCGAGGCTGGCGCCTCCCCGCGCACCACCTCCCGCCCAGATCCGGGGGCGCCGGGGTCAGCGCCTTTGTAGAGGCGGGTCTGGGGGTGCATGTTCAGGGGAAGGTAGCAGCAGCTTTACGTGCTGACCGGTTGTGCCCGCGTGGTTAGGGCCTCCCATTTTTTGCACAACCAGCTCCCCATCACCACCGAGCGGGTCTCGACAAGGCGCTGTCTTCAAGCTCAGCCCGAGTGCGCCACGTGCACCTCTCCAACCCAGGATGGGAGCTCTTCCACTTCCAAAAGAGCTAGAGGTGCGTCGCGGTCACTCGCTCCACTCTCTCTGCAAGCATATTTTGGGGATGTGTGTGGGAGAGTGCCTACTAAAAGCAGGGGAAGAGGCCGTGGGCACTAGCCCAGGAGCCGCTGCAGCTACGGTCCCGGTAGAACGGCTGGCTCTTCGCGGAGAGCACCCAGCTCTTCCCGCCCCACCGGGGCTGCAGCCGCGGGAGGGGATTGGCTGCGGGGGAGTGGCCCCGCCCTGCGCCCCGTGGGCGTCGGAGGAGGCGGAGCTCCTAGAGAGGAGGCGCGAAGGTTTAGCGTCTGGACGGCTGGCTGGGCGCACCTGGCCCCGGAGAGGTACGGTTTGTTGGTTCCCGGCCCCGGGCTGCCGGACGGGGAGTAGCGGGCGTCGGGAGGCACTTGAAGAAACTGCACCCCTCATTTTCACTCCAGGGTGGTGGGACCAATGTTCCCCCTCGGACTTTATCGCTTGCTTTCGCCTAGTGGCAGAGCTAATTTTTTAGTGGGGTTGGCGGGGGGGGGGGGGGGGGGGG
>SJYT01007634.1:573811-596018 GCA_006410635.1 Cephalophus harveyi | reverse complement strand
ACAGCATCATCTTTCAGGATTTGAAACAGCTCAATTGGAATTCCATCACCTCCACTAGCTTTGTTCGTAGTGGTGCTTTCTAAGGCCCACTTGACTTCACATTCCAGGATGTCTGGTTCTAGATTAGTGATCACATCATCATGACTATCTGGGTCGTGAAGATCTTTTTTGTACAGTTCTTCCGTGTATTCTTGCCACCTGTTCTTAATATCTTCTGCTTCTGTTAGGTCCATACCATTTCTGTCCTTTATCGAGCCCATCTTTGCATGAAATGTTCCCTTGGTATCTCTAATTTTCTTGAAGAGATCTCTAGTCTTTCCCAATCTGTTGTTTTCCTCTATTTCTTTGCATTGATCGCTGAGGAAGGCTTTCTTATCTCTTCTTGCTATTCTTTGGAACTCTGCATTCAGATGCTTATATCTTTCTTTTTCTCCTTTGCTTTTAAGTCGTACTTTATTCCTTTTACGCTGTTACTATATTTTAATTATCAGATATGCTCCAGGAACTAGGCTAAATCCTTCATTAGTGTGGTTTTATTAAATTCTCATAATAGCTCTGCATGGTGGGTGGTATCCCCATCTTGAAGATGAGGCAGACGAGGCTCTACGAGGTCCTCCTTAGCCAAGTACACAGACTCAGGGAGTGGTCAGCCAGGAGTTGAGTCCATGTCCACTGCCTGCAAATACCCAACCACATAATTGATAAGATGTGTAAATAAATCACCATAAAAAGACATGGACCTATTAGATTTTTATCTGACAGAGAAGAAAATGGTATTGGAGCACAGAGAGTGAAGTAATTCATTTTGACCCAGTGAGTTAAATCTTGTTGAGTCAAAGTGGATGTGTTGGGGGATGCTTGGAATCCGGGAGAAGGGAGTATTGGGATCGACTCCCCTTTCCCTTGGCAAGCTGGTACAACCCGTTACTTGACAGTGAGCTGAAGGCGGGAGCCCTGCAGTGGTTGGTGCAGTGGTCTGGGGCAGGTGAGGTGCTGAGCGGCTCTGCCTCCTCCCTGCTGTGGATCCTGTTTCACGGCCAGGCCCCGGGGGCTTGCTTGGCCATGCTGACCCATGTATACCATGTTACACTGTGGTATAGGGCACCTTTGGTCCTTGCCCACTTCGCTAGAAAGCAACAGCGTTCTCCACAGTGGTTTCTTCCAACGTACAAACAGAGACCAGCCTCCTAGGAGAGGAAACCCTTGAGCTAAAGAAGTAGGATTTTAAAAAGCAATGTCTGATTTAACATTAATGCCTGCCTTGTTGAGAACTGTGAAGTGAGCGTCTGAGACTTTTACCTTCTTGCACAACAACGGACTAGCCTGCGGCAGTTTCACGGTTGTTGGTAGAAGATGAAAGTCTTGGATCAGAGATGACAGATGAATTATTACTCATAGCAATAATAGTAGCTAGCATTTTACTTTATTAACGTTTCCTTTTTTATTGAGATATAAATCACATGCCAAAAAATTCACTATTTTAAAGCGTAAAATTCAGTGGTTTTTAATATATTCACAAGGTTGCACAGCCATCACCATTAATTCCGGAATATTTTCATCACCTCACAAGTAAATCTCATAATCATTAGCAGCGCCGCCTCCTCCTGTCTTCCTCCAGCCCCTGGCAGCCACTAATCTACTTTCTGTCTCTATGGATTTGCCTATTGTAGATATTTTATGTAAATACAGTCATATAGTGTCTTTCACTTCGCGTAATGTGTTCAGGGTTCATACATTTTATAGCATGTCTCAGTACTTCTTTCCTTTTTATGACTACAGTATTTATATGGATATATATCACAGTTTGTTTATCCATTTGTCACTGGACATTTGACCTGTTTCCACTTTTTGGCTTTTATGAAAAATCTTAGCTGAACATGGGTGTGCAAGTTTCTGTGTAAATGTGTGTTCCATTTGTCTTGGTATATACCTAGGAGTGAAATTATTGAGTCACATGATAACTCTGTGCCAAACTGTTTTCCAAAACAGCTGTACCATTTCACATTCATACCAACAATGTGTAAGAATTCCAATTTCTCCACTTCCTGGCCCCAAACTATTATTGTCTGTTTTTTTGATTCTTGCCGTCTAATAGATATGAAGTGGTATCTCACTGTGGTTTTGATTTGTGTTTTCATAGTAATTAATGAGCATCTTGTTATGTGTTTGTTGTCTCTTTGTGTATATCGTCTTTAGAGAAATATTTTTTAGATCCTTTACCCAGTTTAAAATCAGTTCATCTTTTTTATTATTGAGTTGTAAGAGTTCTTTATATATTCTGGATGCAGCTCTCTTATCAGATACATGATTTGTAAATATTTTCTCCCATCAATTGTGTTTTATTTTGTCTATAGTATCCATTGAAACACAAACGTTCAATTTTTGATGCATTCCAATTTTCCATTTTTTTGTTTGGTTGCTTTAGGTGCCATATCTAAGAATCCATTGCCTAATCCAAGGTCACAAAGATTTACATGTATTCATTCTTCTAAGAGTTTTGTAGTTTTGGCTCTTACATTTAGGTCTGTAATCCTTTTAAAATTTATTCTTGCATGTGGTTTGAGGTCGAGGTCAATTTCATTCTTTTGCATGTGGATATCCAGTTGCCCCAGCATCATTTGCTAAAAAGATTATTTTTTCCCCTTGAATTATTTTGGCACCCTTGTTGCAAATCCATTGACCATGAATGGAGCAGTTTATTTCTGGAGTCTCATTCTGTTCCACTGATCTGTATGTCTGTCCTTACGCCAGTCCTGCACTTGGATATTGTAGCTTTGTAGTAAGTTTTGAAATTGATCTCACACTCAACTCTTGAGCCCAGTGGTTAGCATTCTCCCCTCACCAGTTTTCTGAAACTGGTCCTTCATGATGCCAAATGGATTTAAAATCTTCAGATGCCTCTGTTTCCTTAATTATGATAGATTGGATAACCTCAAAGCCCTCTCACAAGAAAATACTTGGAAATAGAAGCTAAAATATAAGAAATGCCACTTTTACCTTTTTATTTTGTATTGGCGTATACAGCTGATTAGGGCCTTCCCTGGTGGCTCAGCGGTAAAGAATCTGCCTGCAATGCTGCAGACCTGGTTTCCACCCCTGGGTCAGGAAGATCCCTTGGAAGAGGGCATGGCAATCCACTGTGGTACTCTTGCCTAGAGAATCCCATGAACAGAGGAACCTGGCAGTTCGCAGTCCTCAGGGTTGCACAGAGTTGGACATGAGTGCAGCAGCAGCAGCAAAGCTGGTTGATAAACAACGTTGTGATAAATTTCAGGTGAACAGTGAAGGGACTCAGCCATACATATACATGTGCCATTCTCCTCCAAACTCCCCTCCCGTAACAACTGCCACATAACACTGAGCAGAGTTCCATATGCTATACAGTGGGTCCTTGTTGATTATCTATTTTAAATATGGCAGTGCGTACATATCCACCCCAAACCCCTAATTACCCCTTTCCCCCATCGTCCCCACCCCCACCCTGGTAACCACAAGTTTGTTGTCTAAGTCTGTGTGTCTCTGTTTTAAGTTCATTTGTATCATTTCTTTTTAAATTACACATATAAGGGATGTCTTATGATATTTCTCTTTCTCTGTCTGGCTTACAGAGCTGCAGTGAACACTGGGGTGCATGTATCCTTTCAGATCATGCTTTTCTCCAGATATATGCCCGGGAGTGGGATTGCAGGGTCACACGGTAGCTCTGTTCTTAGTTTTTTAAGGAACCTCCATACTGTTCTCTCGGAGAAGGCAATGGCACCCCACTCCAGTACTCTCGCCTGGAGAATCCCGTGGACGGAGAAGCCTGGTGGGCTGCAGTCCATGGGGTCACTAAGAGTTGGACACAACTGAGCGACTTCACTTTCACTTTTCACTTTCATGCATTGGAGAAGGAAATGGCAACCCACTCCAGTGTTCTTGCCTGGAGAATCCCGGGGATGGCAGAGTCTGGTGGGCTGCCGTCTATGGGGTCGCACAGAGTTGAACATGACTGAAGTGACTTAGCGGCAGCATACTGTACTCTATAGTGGCTGTATCAATTTACATTCCAACCAACAATGTAGAAGGGTTCCCTTCTCTCCATACCCATCAGCATTTATTGTCTGTGGATTTTTCGATGATAGACTTTCTGTCTGGTGTGAAGTGATATCTTGTCTGACTCTTTGTGACCCCATGGACTGTAGCGTCCCAGGCTCCTCTGTCCATGGGATTCTCCAAGCAAGAATACTGGAGTGGGTAGCCACTCTCTTCTCCAGGGGATCTTCTCAACCCAGGGATCGAACCTGGATCTCCTGCATTGAAGGTGGATTTTTTTTTTACCATCTGAGCCACCACGTAAGCCCCAATAATTAGAGATGTTGAACATCTTTTCATTTGCCTCTTGAGAAATGCCACTTTAAAATACATAGCTGACTCCTAAGAAAGTAAGGAAAATTAAAAGGGCCCCAAATAAGCAATAACTTGAAAACTAGGAGGATCTGGTCAATTCCCTAGGGTCTGTGCCTACCTCAAAACCTAAAGATTGGATTGGATTATAGCAGCCATGTCAGGGTAGGAGATGACACTCAGGGCCTCTGTGAGGAGGGGCATGGTAATTGACATCCCCGCAAAAGCAGAATGGTTGAAGGGCTGGCCCCTCAGTGAAAGTGTGAGCCACAAAACTTTGCTTATTGGCCCAGGGTGGTGTTGAGAAAGTTAATCTGACTTGGCCAGGATCTGGGGCTGGTAGGGTAAACAGTCTTCCTAAGAACATATAACAGTAGGCCTGATTTCATGTGAATTGTGGTTTAAATTCATATTACTTACATGGTCTGGGAACCTTCAAGCTAAAATTTAACTTTTGATAAAGTTAAGAGCCCAAATCACAGGAAAACATTTAAACTGTGAGTGGAAGGAAACTTCCAAAATCTGATAAAGAGTATCTCCAGAAAATACACAGAAAGCATTGTCACTTGGGAAACAGGTATTTTAAAATCAAGAACAAGCCAGTAGTGCCTCTATCATTTCTGTTTAACATTTTATGTAATCTCTTAGCTAGAGCAAGTGAGAAAATAAAAAAGTGAGAGGTGTGAGAATTGGAAAGGAAAAAGCAAAGTCATTATTTGCAGATGATTGTCTAAGTTGAAGCTCAGAAGACTCTTGGATATGTTAGAATTATTGATAGTTAAGGTGGTTGAATATAAGATAAATATACAAAAGTCAACTGTATTTCTATACAGAGGAAAAAAATACAAAGAGCTAGAAATTAATAAAAGTTGTGCAAGACATAGATACAGAAAATTAGGCTTTACTGAAAGACATTAAGGAAGACCTCAACAAAGAGATGGATAAGAAGAGTCAGTTTTATGATCCTTAAATTGATATATAGATTCAATACCATTATGATCAAAATACCCAAAGGATTTTCAAAAAGCTTGACAAACTGATTCTAAAATTTACATGACACAGAACATGTCCCATGAATAAATGCACCTTTTTCGAAGAGGAAGAATAAGGGAGACAGGAGAGTAAATTTTCCACTGTAATAATGATGACCTTGATGTGGATGCATTGCTAATTGTCAACATATGAAACAGGAAAAGTCCAGAAATAGACCTACACGCATATGAAAACTTGGTGTGTATAATCAGGTGGCATTACAGATGAGTTGGGAAAGAAGGGACTATTCAGTAAACCGGTTCTGAGATGTTTCTTTAGCCACACAAGGAAAACAAAATTGGACCTTTACGTTATACACTGCATGGATTCTAGATGGATTAAGGACTTAACAATGTATAGCAAATGCAGTACTTAGGGACACAACTTTGATAGCTTTCCCTTTGAGATCAGGAACAAGATAGGAATACCGACCATTGCTGTTTATGTCAACATTGTACTGGTGGTCTTGGTCCGTGCAGCAGGCAAGGAAGAAGACACAAGAATGGGAAAGGCGGAGATAAGTGTCATGAGTGCAGGTGATATGATTGTGGTAGTAGAAAATCATGACCAGTTATCTGTATTCCCAGCTTGTACTTTGCCTATGAACCCTGAACTTGTCTATTCAGTTGCCTAGTCCTTATCTCTACTTGGGCAACTAATAGGCATTTCAAACTTTATGTGTCCAGCCTGCTCCTCCCACAGTCTTCCTCATCTCAGTAAACGGCCCAAAACCTGGGAAATATTCTTGTTTCATATCTCACATGTTTTTCACACTTCACATTCAATGTGTCAGCGGGTATAAAAATACACCTAGAATCAAACAATCTTTTGCATCAGAAGGGAGGAAGAGAATGGAATATCTCTTTAAATTTGCCAAAATAAACAGTGGAAAGATAAAAAGGGAATAAAGATGGTGACCTCTGGGGGAGGGAAGGAAAAATGATGGGAAGGGAGATGGAGGCACAATTTTATTTTATTTATTTATTTAAAAAATTTAAAATGAACTTTTATTGGAGTTATTATTTTATTGGAGTTTACTGTTGTGTTTCTGCTGTACAGCAAAGTGCATCAGCTCTGTGTTTACATGTATCCCCTCTTTTTGAAGGGACAGTTTATGAATTTACCTTGTATTATTGTTTTGACTTTAAAATATATGAATGTTTTCATAATTAAGAGAATCAAAATGATCTATTAAAAAAGCACTCCCTAAAAACTGAAAACAAACTAGTGATATAATTAGTTTGGTGTCAGAGAATAGAATTATTCAAATTGAATAAGACTGGGAACAAACTAGTGATGTAATTAGTGGTGTCAGAGAATATAATTATTCAAATTGACCTTAGAATATGACATTTTGACTGTGTATCCTCAGTAGGATATATTACAAGCATAAAAAGAACTGCAAAGAAGTCTTAAACTTTGCTCAATAATTTTGTTGTCTGTAGTAATCCTGGTATTATTTGAACCTGTTATATATTTAAAGTAGGATATAATAACTAGTATTGTTAGGAATAAAGATTTTCAGCATAAGATAAATAAAAACCATCTGTAGCTCTATAGAAATTAGAATCCATGATTACAATGATTATTTTCCCTTTCAAAGATGCATATCTCCTAATTCTGCTGGTTGAAAGACCTTGGTGCTCTTAACCCAGTGGCAATAAGATCCTAGATTGCTCACTTTGAATACCAATTCCCCACTGAAAGGAACTATACCTTCTTAGATTCCAGGTTTGAAGCTGTTTTGTGCCACAAAGCTAGAAACCTCTCAAAGGCTATTAGGGTTTGATTGAAGGGAAGGGAGAAGTTGTAATTAGAGGTGAGATACTTTTTCCTTGGAGCTATGTGCTGGAATGTTAACAGATGTAGTGATGAGGTGATGAGATTTGTTTCAGAATAGCCTAATGGTAGGGAGAGGTAGAGATGAAATTAGTGTCCCTGAGTTAAGAATTTTTTTCTGGGCGAGGCTTTCCTGGGGACTTGTGCTATAGCACAAACGAGCGAAAACAGAGAACAGGTACCCTTATTTGCTCCCTTTTGTTTGAATTAAGGCTGACAGGTATATAGGAATTTGTTATACTGTTTTCTATACATGTTTAAAAAGTTGGCTTAAAGCTCAACGTTCAGAAAACTAAGATCATGGCATCTGGTCCCATCACTTCATGGGAAATAGATGGGGAAACACTGTCAGACTTTATTTTTTTGGGCTACAAAATCACTGCAGATGGTGACTGCAGCCATGAAATTAAAAGATGCTTACTCCCTGGAAGGAAAGTTATGACCAACCTAGATAGCATATTCAAAAGCAGAGACATTACTTTGCCAACAAAGGTCCGTCTGGTCAAGGCTATGGTTTTTCCAGTGGTCATGTATNCTAGATGTGTATAAGAGACAGATCTAGTCAAGGCTATGGTTTTTCCAGTGGTCATGTATGGATGTGAGAGTTGGACTGTGAAGAAAGCTGAGTGCCGAAGAATTGATGCTTTTGAACTGTGGTGTTGGAGAAGACTCTTGAGAGTCCCTTGGACTGCAAGGAGATCCAACCAGTCCATTCTGAAGGAGATCAGTCCTGGGTGTTCTTTGGAAGGAATGATACTAAAGCTGAAACTCCAATACTTTGGCCACCTCATGCAGAGTTGACTCATTGGAAAAGACCCTGATGCTGGGAGGGATTGGGGGCAGGAGGAGAAGGGGACGGCAGAGGATGAGATGGCTGGATGGCATCACCAACTTGAAGGACGTGAGTTTGAGTGAACTCTGGGAGTTGGTGATGGACAGGGAGGCCTGGCGTGCTGCAATTCATGGGGTTGCAAAGAGTCAGACACGATAGAGTGACTGAACTGAACTGAACTGGCATTAACTGTGGACTCAAACAAATCAGTGTAGGACATACACATTCATTTTCAGAAAAAATATAAATTAGAATATAGGGAAATATCTTCCATGCCAATGGGGATGGTTTAGTCACTAAGTCATGTCCCACACTGGTGACCCCATAAACTGTAACCCTCCAGACTCCTCTGTCCATGAGACTTTCCAGTCAGAAATACTGGAGCGCCATTTCCTTCTCCAGAGAATGTTCTCAACCCAGGGATAGAACCATGGTCTCTCCTGGACTACAGGCAAATTCTTTACAGATGGTGCTATCGCCGCCTGTTTGTCTATGCCAGTAATCAGAGATTTAAAAGGTAAATGAAATTTAAAGTACATTTAAAATCTCATTCAATTCTATCTTTTATTTAGTTTTATTTCAAAAAATAAAACTGAGTGGTGGAATGTATGCAATGACTTTTTTTTTCCACCATTATACTCTAGTTGCAATGGAAGTTGGCACAATGGTTTTATATGTAAAAAAATAATATAGAATAAGATACTAATACAATTTCAACTTAACAATCCTACTTGTCTGAAATTTCTTTTAAGGAAATATTCTAAAAGAAAAATAAAATCCATATACTTGAAATTTCCTTTTTAATGTTATCTATAAAGGGCAATTCGGAGAAGGCAATGGCACCCCACTCCGGTACTCTTGCCTGGAAAATCCCATGGACAGAGGAGCCTGGTAGGCTGCGGTCCATGGGGTCACTAGGAGTCGGGCATGACTGAGTGACTTCACTTTCACTTTTCACTTTCCTGCATTGGAGAAGGAAATGGCAACCCACTCCAGTGTTCTTGCCTGGAGAATCCCAGGGACAGGGGAGCCTGGTGGGGTGCCGTCTATGGGGTCACACAGAGTCAGACATGACTGAAGTGACTTAGCAGCAGCAGCAGCATAAAGGGCAATTGGAAAGAATCAAAATGTACCAAATGATTCAAAATTTGCTTTAGCAAATTATGGATCTTGATTCAAATAATGTTAAAATTATTAAAATTGGTAATCAAGACTATGTGCAAACAGGGAAGTTGTTTGATAGTTTATGAAAGGAGAATAAAATAAATATAAAGAAAGAAGCTTTGTTATATATATATTATACTTTATAATTCCAACCAAAACATGAAATGTTTTGCTGTCCTGGTTCTCTTTGGCCAGAAGTGAGTTTCTCATAGCTAGCCATTCTATCTAAGTCATCATTATTTCTCCAGTGCTCAGTATGTGTTTGCTGAATTGAAACTAATTTGTGCAAATCTAATATGCACAAATGAAATGGATGGGGAATTTAAATTTTTAATTTTTAATTCCCTACTGTCACTTTTCATATTATATATGATACAAAGTTGTAAAAGATACACCTCAATTTTCCAAACATACATATATTTGAAAAATTAAATTTCATGATACAGCCATATAAATATATTTTATGGGAAATATATTATTTGTTTATATATTATATACTGTAGTCCAGGTACAAAATCATATATTCTGGATATGATAGTATGATCTTTTGGATATTACTATTCTACTAATTCTAAAAAAGGTGTAAATTCATATAGTTAAAAAGAAATGTAGTCACTGTGTATTAGATATGACAGGCAACAAAACATAATAGGTTAACTGACAAATGAAGTTTCATACCATGTGTGTGGTTTTATAAAAACAAATTCTGGTGGTGCATTGGAGGAATAATATGGTTAATTCAAAAAAGCAAGCCAGGTTATGTAAACACATTAAATGAACTCTGTTTCACATACATTACATAGAGTCAAAACTGATATATCACCAAGACTAATAGATTACAAAGTAAGATGGCACAGACAATAAATCTGACTGAATTCTTATGCAGGAACCATCAGTGCTATTGACATTTTGGACTGGATAATTTTTTGTTGTCAGGTAGGGGTGGGGCTTGGAGAAGGAAATGGCAACCCACTCCAGTGTTGTTGCCTGGAGAATCCCAGGGACGGGGGAGCCTGGTGGGCTGCTGTCTATGGGGTCGCACAGAGTCGGACACGACTGAAGTGACTTAGCAGCAGCAGCAGCAGGCGTGGGGCTATTCAGTACATTGAAAGGTGTTGAGTAGCATCGCCGGTTTCTCTTAACTAGAGTCTAGTAGCACCTTTCTCTTGTGTGACAACTAAAGTGTCTCCAGACATTGCCAAATGTTCCCAGGAGTTGAGGGGGGTGCAAAATCCTCCTGGAAAAAATATTAAATATTTCAGTGAAAACTAACAAGTGTATGTGTGTGCAAACAACCAATACATAACAAATAATAGAAAAAGTTTCATTTGTAGAGAAATATAGCAGGGCCTCCATTACTCACAGAATATGGTAGGAACAAATTTAGATATGTTCCAGGTATAGCATAATCCTATCTCAGGTCAGATGGTGAACACTGTTCTTTTTTGTTGTTGTTAAGAAAATTACTGCTAACATAAACTTCACAGTGGTGATGTTTGGGCTTTCTTAATACTTCTAATTTATTCTATTTCTGGCCTTGAGAGCTTGCTCTCCATTTAAAATAACAGCTCAATTGCTGCAGAGTTGCAACTACCAAAAGATAGCAATCTACCAAAAGGTAGATTTTGGATTCTTTCCTCCTTCCCTTCCCCCCTCTCTCTCTCTCTCTCTCTTTTTTTTTTTTTTTTGTGTATGTGTGGAAAAAAGCATTTTGTATTCTGACAAATACTATACTTTTAAACATGTGATTAAAAATAAGAAGCTACGTGCTTTCCCCATCTAGAACATGCATGACGATGCTCTTCTGCCTGCGTACACAGTAGTATCTTTTCCCCAAACCCTCAGCTTCAGAGATGTCCTAGCCTGTAGGGTTCACAGCACTGTAAAATAACACTGACTTTTCTGGTTGTTTTGTGTTTTGACTGGGCTGTGGTGCTTGTGGGATCTTAGCTCTCTGACCAGGGATTGAACCAGACCCCTCAACAGTGAGGGCATAGAGTCTTAACTTCTGGACCACCAGGGAATTCCCAAAGAATATTGACTTTGAAATCAGATAGACATGTATTGAAACTCTGTTCCTGAAATATATCAGCCAAGTATTCTTAGAAAACTTCTTAACTTCTTAATATAAAGGTTGAGGGGAGCTCTAAGGGTGATTCTTGTGAAGACTTAGCAGTGTGCTGAAGCATATGATAGGCAATCATGATTGTTTCTTGGCTTCCCTGGTGGCTCAGAGGTTAAAGCGTCGGCCTCCAATGTGGGAGACCTGGGTTCGATCCCTGGGTCAGGAAGATCCCCTGGAGAAGGAAATGGCAATCCACTCCAGTATTCTTGCCTGGAGAATCCCATGGACGGAGAAGCCTAGTAGGTTACAGTCCACGGGGTCACTAAGAGTCGGACATGACTGAGCGACTTCACCTCACCTCATGCTTTGCTGCATGAAGCACTAATGCCTTCTAGGTGTGATAACAAAGTACCACAGAGTAAATGACTAAAGCCATAGAAATCTATTCAAAGTTCCAAAGACTAGAAGTCCAAGATCAAGGTGTCAGAAATATTGTTTCCTTCTGAAGCTTCTCTCTCTGGCACACATGTCACTGTCTTCTCCATTTCTTCACATAGTTTTCCCTCTGTCTGCTATCTGTGTCCAAATTTTCCCTTCTTATAAGGATACTAGTCAAATGGAATTAGGAAAACTCTAATCATCTTATTTTAGCTTAATTACCTCTTTAAGGGTCCTATCTCTAAATGCCATCACATCCTGAGGTGTGGGGTTTGGACTTCAACACAACAAATTAATTTTGGGGCAGCTGCAGGACATAATTTAGCCATGCCCTGCCTTCCTGTTAGCTTGGATTTCAGAGAAGTATTTCAAGAAGTTCTGCTAAGATCCCTGCCAAACCCACACTGAGAAAACCTAATCATTCACTATTATCTACATTGTTTCTTTTTATGTGTTCAAAATGTTTTGGTAGTAATTGAAAAGCACACACATAGAGAAAAGTAAAATACAGAGATGACACATGTTTAGTGAATGTGTTAAAGAACATGCTATTCATTTTTTAAAGTTTTCACTCATGCCTTGAGTAGGTCTGTTCACAGATATCAATTGTGCATTTACCATGTACTAGGCATTGCCCTGGACCTTGAGAGAATAACACGTACTGTTTGCCTTTGGGAGTTCAGAGTCAAGAGAGAGAGAGGAAGGAACCAGAGAAAGAAAGAGAGACTCATAGATATTTAATTCTGAAACAATGTAGTTGTGCATGAGGAAGATAAGCACCAGATATTACAGCAAATTAAATATTTCTAATATTAGAAAAGCAATTGGAAAATTTCCTATGCAGAGTGAGGCTGAGAGATAAGGATTAGGTTTTGGAAACTACAGTTTATCCACCTCTTTTTGCTTTTTTTGTGTTAGTTGCATAGTCATGTCCGACTCTTTGTGACCCTGTGGACTATAGCCCAGCAGGCTACTCTGTCCATGTGATTTCTCAGGGCAGAAAACTGGAGTAGGTTGCTATTTCCTTTTCCAGGGAATCTTCCCCACCCAGGGATTGAATCTGTGTCTCCTGCATTGCAAGCAGATTCTTTATCTCCAAGCCACCTGGGAAGCCCTCACTTTTTGTTTTTTTAACCAACATTCTAAAATAGACCTAACCTTGAGTACTAGCTTATTTATTGTAAGAATAAAAGTCTGAAGTTTAGCTTATCTGGAAATTGGACTAATCTTCATGTCTAGCAAATTAACTGACCCCAACCCCTTCCATTTACAATGGCGTGATCTACACTTATAAATTAATCTCAAACTTACAGGTTGCAGAATTTTAGAAGCAGAATCTTATAATCTTGAGTCCATTCACCAAATACTACAGTTATAAAATTAAAAAAAAAACAACCCTAAAATACTAAATAAAAATACTAAAAAAAATGCTAAGGACAACAGGTGGTAGGGAATAGCAAAAGTGCAATGGTAGTAAAATCAACATTGAATGTTGTATCCTTAATTAGCTGGATCTCACACACAATTTTTTAAATTTAAGTATAGTTGATTTATGCAAAGAGCTGACTCATTTGAAAAGACCCTGATACTGGGAAAGATTGAGGGCAGGAGGAGAAGAGGATGACAGAGGATGAGATGGCTAGAAGGCATCACCAACTCGATAGACATGGGTTTGGGTGGACTCCGGGAGTTGGTGATGGACAGGGAGGTCTGGCATGCTGCGGTCCATGGGGTCGCAAAGAGTCAGACACGACCGAGACTGAACTGACTGAACTGATTTACAATGTTGTGCCAATCTCTGCTGTACACCAGTGACTCAGTTATATACGCATATACATTCTTTTTTAAATATTCTTTTTCCATTATGGTTTATCACAGGATATTGAATATAGTTACCTGTGCCATACAGGAGGACCTAGTTGTTTATTCATTTTAAAAGTATAGTTTGCATCTCCCAACCCCAAACTCCCAGTCCACCCCTCTCCTCTCCTCTTGTCCTTGGCAGCCACAAGTCTGTTCTCTATATCTATGAGTCTGTTTCTATTTTGTAGATAGTTTCATTTGTGCCATATTTTAGATTTCACATATAAGTGATATCATATGGTACTTGTCTTTCTCTTTGTGACTTACTTTACTTAGTGTGATAATCTATAGTTGCAACCATGTTGCTGCAAATGGCCTTATTTCGTTCTTTTTTTAATGGGCAACTAGTATTTCATTGTGTATTACGTTGTTTCCATGTTTTGGCTATTGTGAACAGTGCTGCTACAGACATAAGGGTGTATGTATCTTTTTGAATTAGTTTTGTCCTGGTGTAGTCTCAGAAGTAGAATTGTCACATACATAGTTTTGATTCATTAGCTTTAGGTGGGTGGGATACTCAAGGGATATGGTTAAGGGGTGTCATGTGGGTAAGCATCATGGGTCTTCTTTCAGGGAGCAGTAGGAAAGAGCAGCCCTAGGAAAGACTCAGAAGAGTGAGCTCCAGTAGGCTCCTACTGGATCCTAGATGAGACTGCTGGAGTAACCAGGATCAAGCATCCCTTTGGGTGTTTGCAGTAGAAGGGGTCACTGTCTTCCATAGCTACTGTTGTCAGAGGTTAGTATGAAGATGATGGGCATGGGTAAGGAATAATTTTTAGTGGGACTTACTTTTCAGGCAAATAAGTTCATAGTCCAATTGAGAGAAAGATATAGAGATTTTCCATTTATCTCTTATTGCCTCCATAAACATAGTTTCCTTCATTATCATCATCACTCACCAGAATGGTACATTTGTTACAACTTGTATATTCAGTCACCCAGTAATGTCTGACTCTGTGACCCCAGGGACTGAAGCATGCCAGGCCTCTCTGTCCCTCACCATCTTCTGAACTTTGCCCAAGTTCATGTCCATTGCATCGGTGATGCCATCAAGCCATCTCATCCTCTGACATCCTCTTTTCCTTCTGCCCTCAATCTTTCCCAGCATCAGAAACTGTTCCAATGAGTCAGCTGTTCACATCAGATGACCAAAGTATTGGAGTTTCAGCTTCAGCATCAGTCTTTCTAATGAGTATTCAGGGTTGATTTCTCTTAAGATTGACTGGTTTGATTTCCTTGCTGTCCAAAGGACTCTCAGGAGTCTTCTCTAGCACCACAGTTCCAAGGCATCTATTTTTCAGTGCTCCATTTTCTTTACAGTCCATCTCTTACAATTTACATGACCACTAGGAAGACCATAGCCTTGACTATACACATCTTTGTTGGCAGAGTAATATCTCTGCTTCTCAACATACTGTCTAGGTTTGTCATAGCTTTCCTGCCAAAAAAGCAAATGTCTTCTGATTTCATGGCTGCTGTCACCATCTGCAGTGATTTTAGAGCCCAAGAAGAGGAAATCTGTCATACTTCCACCTTCTCCTGCTCTATTTGACATGAAGTGTGCTAATTTACAATTAACAAACCTCTATTGACACATCATTATCACCCAGAATGCCTTGTTTATATTTGGGTTCACTCCTGGTGTTGTGCATTCTATGAGTTCGGGCAAACTTATAATGACAATATCTACCATTATAATGTCATATAGAATAGTTTCCATGCCCTAAGAGTCCAGTGTGCTCTACCGATTCACTCTTCTCGCCCCACTAACTCTTGGCAGTCACAGATGTTTTTACAGTTTCCATAGTTCCACTTTTTCCAGAAAGTCATATAGCTGGTCTGTATCTTTCAAAGATTGGCTTATTTAAATCAGTAATATGCACTTCAGTTTCCTCCATACTTTTTAGTGGCTTGATAGCTCATTTCTTGATGGTGACTGCAGTCATGAAATCAGAAGATGACTGCTTCTTGGCAGGAAAGTTATGACAAACCTAGACAGTCTGCTGAAAAACAGAGACATCACTTTGCCAACAAAGGTCCATATAGTCAAGACTATGGTCTTTCCATTGGTCATGTATGGTTGTGAGAGCTGGATCATAAAGAAAGCAGAGCACCAAAGAATTGATGCCTTCCAACTGTGGTGCTGGAGAAGACTCCTGAGAGTCCCTTGGACTACAAGGAGATCAAACCAGTCAATCTTAAAGGAAATCAACCCTGAAGGCGCATTAGAAGAACTGATGCTGAAGCCAAAACTCCAGTATTTTGGTTACCTGATGTGAACACCTGTCTCACTGGAAAAGATCCTGATGCTGGGAAAGATTGAGGGCAGAAGGCGAAGAGAGTGACAGAGGATGAAATGGTTGGATGGCATCACTGATGTGATGGACATCAACTTGGGAGTTGGTGAGGGACAGGGAGGCCTGTTGCGCTGCTGCCCATGGGATTGTGAAGAGTTGGACATAACTGGGTGACTGACAACAATAGTCTATTGTCTGGATGTACCATAGATTATTTATCCATTCACCTACTAAAGAATGTCTTGGTTGCTTTCAAGTTTTGACAGTTCTGAACAAAGCTACTGTAAACATGTGTGTGCAAGTTTGTGTGTGTGTATGTGTGGACAGTTTTTATAATTTTATATAAAACCACCAAAATTTCTTCCAATGTGGTCATACCATTTTGTATTCCCACCAGTATTGTGTGAGGGTTCCTGTTGCTCCACATCCTAACCAGTATCTGGAGGCGTCAGTATTTATTTTGGATTTTGGTCATTCTAGTAGGTGTGTAGAAGTAACTCATTTAAAAAATTTTCAATTCCCTGATGACATATAATATAGGACATCTCCTTTGCTGTCAAGATTCAGTGATGAGTGACTTTTAAGAGCTCTGTTTTACCACATCATGGAAAAGAGACTGTCAGCCATTTCCTCTGAGTTGGAAAGTCTGAGGAATTGTGGATATCCCTGGAAGCAGTAGCTATTTGCAAACACAACAATTATCAGTGCGTAATTGTTGTCTAAAAAGACCGCTGTACCTTGCTCCAGCTGAAAATGTCCTTAGACCCACCTTTGGAATGATCTCTTCCTGAGTGACAGCCAGAGATGCCCAGGTTTGTTCTTTTTATCTTCATGAGGAGTCCTAGGTTGGGAAATCTGCTTCCATTTTAGCCCAGGATCTGGAAATGGGTGACATATAGGAGAGCAGAGGGGGAGGTTCGGGATGAGGGAAAATTTTGGCTGACTTGCTACACAAGTTGATTACTGTGGGCGTGGAGTTTTATTCCTGTAGAAAGGTACACACATTGCTATTTGGTTAATCATGATGTTCTGAAGCTGAGTGGTTGTTTGCAAAATATTTTGAACACCTTAGAAAAATGGGCATTATTTGTGTACAAAATATTACTAAATATGCAATTTGCCAAATAATTCAGAGAAAGATTCAGCTGACTTTCTTTGCTTTGCTGATTTAGAAGCTTTTTCTTCAAAGTAGACGTAATGATTCTTTTGCGTAAATGTAGCTCTGGGCACAGTTACAAATTTTCAGCATGTTTTTGGCTTCTAATACTTTACATCAGCTATTCAGCAATTTGGCAATTTTGTTGTTGATTGTTTCCCTAATGCAAAATGTTATTTGTTAAGTGTTCTTTTTGCTAGTAAAATATGGTTACTTTGAATAATGTCTTTGCTTTTAAAGGTGAAATGAAAACAGCTTTGCTGATATCTAAATAGGTGGGTGGGGGGAGGCTGATACTATGTATTTTGATGAATAGTAGTTGAATAAAAACAGAAAGTAAAGAGTAGGGGTTTTTAATATTGCCCTGGAAATGTTATGTACCCCATTTGTATCTATATCTAGTAACATATTGCCTTTAATAGCAGTAATGTACAGTTTATATTCTGTACCATAAACTACAGAGCATGTCATATTGTCTCTCCTTTCCTCCACTTTGTCTCCCATCTTACATTCCACAGATACTTTCTGAGTACCAGTTATCTGCCAGATACACTATCATTCAGACAATGCTTCCTGTTTTTATGAGATACACATGATCATTTGTTTTTAAAATAGGGAAACTCAGATTTCATGGTTTAATCACTTGACCAGGGTCAATAGCTACTGAACATTTACTGTGTGTCACTCTGATAATATTCTGAAGAAATAAAAGATTTCAGATATTGATCTTAAGAAGATTTATAATCTTAATGGAAATCCATAAAACTGTCATAAATGCAACCGTAAAGAAATCCAGGGTTGGGTAGATAAGAGCAGCAAAAGCAATATGACAAAAGCAATATGATATAAAAGACTTACTGACTCCTTCATTTTGATGATTCATCAGAGCATGAAAATATCTAATTTGTTATTTCAGGATTCAGGGGGTAGTTTTTGATTATTTCAAGGTTAAAAAATAAATGAAAAAATATTCTTTTGTTCCTGCACTCATCATATTTCTTTGTACCTCCCTCATTAAATGCCTGTCCATAAAATATGAAATATATCACCTTATATAATTTATCAAACATCTACCCACCTGCAAATGAACAGTTCTGTTTACCACATGAAGCATCCCAAATCAACAGTATTCTCTCTTCCAAATGTTCACAGTATTCCTCTCCCCTAAATGCTTACATTTCTTATACACTCAGCCCTTAACTATATTTTGGCTTCCCTGGTGGCTCAGACAGTAAAGAATCTGTCTGCAATGTAGGAGATTCAGATTCAGTCCCTGGGTTGGGAAGATCCCCTGAGAAGAAATTGTGACCTGCTCTGGTATTCTTGCCTGGAGAAGAGGCAAAAAACTGTTCTTGCCTGTTCCATGGACAGAGGAGCCTGGCAGCTACCGTCCATGGGGTGACAGAGTCAGACCCGACTGAGCAACTAACACACACACTTAATAATGTGATTATTAAGGTGTCTCCAAGAAATGTTCAGTACATGAAAATGTAACCCTTTATACCTCAGAATCATATATATGATTAATCTTATTTTTAAAACCTTTATCTTATATACAAATACATCTTTTGTTGTTCTTCAGTTGCTTCAGTTCAGTTCAGTTCAATTCAGTCACTCAGTTGTGTCTGACTCTGTGATCCCATGGACTGCAGCATGCCAGGCCTCCCTGTTCATCACCAACACCTGGAGTTTACTCAAACTCATGTCCATTGAGTCAGTGATGCCATCCAACCAGCTCATCCTATGTAATCCCCTTCTCCTCCCGCCTTCAATCTTTCCCAGCATCAGGGTCTTTTCAAATGAGTCAGTTCTTCGCATCAGGTGGCCAAAGTATTGGAGTTTCAGCTTCAGCATCCGTCCTTCCAATAAACACTTAGGACTGATTTCCTTTAGGATGGACTGGATGGGTAGTCATGTCCAGCGCTTTGTGATTCCATGGACTGCCCCACAACAGACTTCCCTGTCCTTCACTATCTCCTGGAGTTTGCTCAAATTCATGTCCATTGAGTTGATCATACTATCCAACCATCTTATCTTCTGTAGGCCCTTTCTCCTCCTGCCCTCAATCTTTCCCAGCATCAGGGTCTTTTCCAATGAGTCAGCTCTTTGCACCTGGTGGCCAAATTACTGGAGTTTCATCTTCAGCATAAGTTCTTCAGTGAACATTCAGGCTTGATTTCCTCTTGGATTGACTGGTTTGATTTCCTTGCTGTCCAAGGGACTCTCAAGAGTCTTCTCTAGCATCACAGTTTGAAAGCATCAATTCTTCAGTATTCAGCCTTCTTTATGCTCCAACTCTCACATCCATACATGACTACTGGACAAACCATAGCTTTTACTACATGGACCTTTGTCAGCAAAGTGATGTCTCTGCTTTTTAATACACTGTATACATTTGTCATAGTTTTTCTTCCAAGGAGCAAGCATCTTTTGGTGCTTGCTATATTGTCACCCTGCTTATTTAACTTACATGCAGAGTACAGCATGAGAAACGCTGGACTGGAAGAAACACAAGCTGGAATCAAGATTGCTGGGAGAAATATCAATAACCTCAGATATGCAGATGACACCACCCTTATGGCAGAAAGTGAAGAGGAACTAAAAGGCCTCTTGATGAAAGTGAAAGAGGAGAGTGAAAAAGTTGGCTTAAAGCTCAACATTCAGAAGACGAAGATCATGGCATCCGGTCCCATCACTTCATGGGAAATAGATGGATAAACAGTGGAAACAGTGTCAGACTTTATTTTTCTGGGCTCCAAAATCACTGCAGATGGTGACTGCAGCCATGAAATTAAAAGACGCTTACTCCTAGGAAGAAAAGTTATGACCAACCTAGATAGCATATTGAAAAGCAAAGATATTACTTTGCTGACTAAGGTCCGTCTAGTCAAGGATATGGTTTTTCCAATAGTCATG
The DNA here is from genome assembly GCA_006410635.1 of Cephalophus harveyi. Classification (NCBI taxonomy): domain Eukaryota; kingdom Metazoa; phylum Chordata; class Mammalia; order Artiodactyla; family Bovidae; genus Cephalophus; species Cephalophus harveyi. The sequence continues at coordinate 576,030 of SJYT01007634.1, read as the reverse complement.
TATGGATGTGAGAGTGGGACTGTGAAGAAGGCTGAGCACCGAAGAATTGATGTTTTTGAACTGAGGTGTTGGAGAAGACTCTTGAGGGTCCCTTGGACTGCAAGGAGATCCAACTAGTCCATTCTGAAGGAGATAAACCCTGGGATTTCTTTGGAAGGAATGATGCTGAAGCTGAAACTCCAGTACTCTGGCCACCTCATGTAAAGAGTTGACTCATTGGAAAAGACTCTGCTGCTGGGAGGGATTGGGGGAAGGACTAGGTGGTGACAGAGGATGAGATGGCTGGATGGCATCACAGACTCGATGGACGTGAGTCTGAGTGAACTCCAGGAGTTGGTGATGGACAGGGAGGCCTGGCGTGCTGCGATTCATGGGGCTGCAAAGAGTCGGACCCGACTGAGTGACTGAACTGAACTGAACTGATAGTCACCATTTGCAGTGATTTTGGCACCCAAGAAAAAAAATCAATCACTGTTTCCATTGTTTCCCCATTTGTTTGCCATGAAGTGATTAGGACCAGATGCCATGATCTTAGTTTTTTGAATGTTGAATTTTAAGCTAGCTTTTTCACTCTCTTCTTTCACCTTCATCAAGATGCTCTTTAGTTCCTCTTTACTTTCTGCCATTAGGATGGTGTCATCGGCATGTCTGAGGTTATTGATATTTCTCCTGGAAATCTTGGTTCCAGATTGAGCTCTAATCCACACCAGCATTTTGCATGATGTGCTCTTCACATAAGTTAAAAATATTCAGCTTGGACATACTCCTTTCCCAGCTTGGAAGCAGTCCATTGTTCCTTGTCCAGTTCTAACTGATGCTTCTTGACCTGCATATAGGTTTCTCAGGAATTTATATATATGTTTTCCTGCAGTGCTGTGTTTGATATGTATGGAGGATAATAAAGTCTTTGATTTCAAAGAGCATCAGACTAATTTGGGAGACCAGGTCCTACACATTTTAGAGGCTAAGTCATTCAGAATAAAAATAAACCTATGCAGCTTTGAGATAAGAAGTATCTCAAGGCAGGATGATCTGTTTGTCAGCAGAGTCATCCAGAGAGTAGAGAGCTACTGCAGCTCAGGGCTGAGCAGGACGGAGCAATGTGAAGTGTGGGTGGGAGGTGAGACTTCTTGTGATCCCCAGAGAACAGCTATTGTAGGCATAGTCCAGAGGAGTGTGGAAGCTTTCGGGTAAAGTGAATGGTATCAGCAGAGTGGAGCAAGGCTAGTACATTAGCTAAGAGAGGAGGTGGTCGTGAGGAGGGAAAAAGTGAAGCCTAGTTGAGAGCCAGAATGAAGAGGGCCCTGAACACCTAAGCAGGGAGTGCTATCTTCTTTTTCTACCAGTACCGGATAGTCTGAGTAATGATTATGAGCAAGTGAGTGACTGCAGGGTTTTGTAACAAAAGAATTTGTTTTCTTCTTAAGAGCAAGCATAAAATGGTAGCTAGCTCTCCAGCTCTTCATTTGTGTTTCAAAAGATGCCAATATAGTATATTTCCCAGACTGTCGTACCACACGCAACACATGGTTTTTATTGTTTTAAGGTCAGTTCAGTTCAGTTCAGTCGCTCAGTCGTGTCCTACTCTTTGCAACCCCGTGAATCACAGCACGCCAGGCCTCCCTGTTCATCACCACCTCCCGGAGTTCACTCAGACTCACATCCATCGAGTCCGTGATGCCATCCAGCCATTTCATCCTCGGTCGTCCCCTTCTCCTCCTGCCCCCAATCCCTCCCAGCATCAGAGTCTTTTCCAATGAGTCAACTCTTCACATGAGGTGGCCAAAGTACTGGAGTTTCAGCTTTAGCATCATTACTTCCAAAGAAATCCCAGGGTTGATCTCCTTCAGAATGGACTGGTTGGATCTCTTTGCAGTCCAAGGGACTCTCAAGAGTCTTCTCCAACACTACAGTTCAAAAGCATCAATTCTTCGGCGCTCAGCCTTCTTCACAGTCCAACTCTCACATCCATACGTGACCACAGGAAAAACCATACCCTTGACTAGACAGATCTTAGTTGGCAAAGTAATGTCTCTGCTTTTGGATATATTATCTAGGTTGGTCATAACTTTTCTTCCAAGGAGTAAGCATCTTTTAATTTCATGGCTGCAGTTTCCCCATCTATTTCCCATGAAGTGATGGGACCGGATGCCATGATCTTCCTTTTCTGAATGTTGAGCTTTAAGCCAACTTTTTCACTCTCCTCTTTCACTTTCATC
>SJYT01007634.1:512689-569056 GCA_006410635.1 Cephalophus harveyi | reverse complement strand
TTTTGAACTGTGGTGTTGGAGAAGACTCTTGAGAGTCCCTTGGACTGCAAGGAGATCCAACCAGTCCATTCTGAAGGAGATCAACCCTGGGATTTCTTTGGAAGGAATGATGCTAAAGCTGCTCCAGTACTTTGGCCACCTCATGAGAAGTGTTGACTCACTGGAAAAGACTCTGATGCTGGGAGGGATTGGGGGCAGGAGGAGAAGGGGACGACCGAGGATGAGATGGCTGGATGGCATCACGGACTCGATGGATGTGAATCTGAGTGAACTCCGAGAGATGGTGATGAACAGGGAGGCCTGGCGTGCTGAGATTCATGTGGTCGCAAAGAGTCGGACACGAATGAGCGACTGAACTGAACTGATTCCCAGGGTGGGCTTCCCTGGTGGCCCAGTGGTAAGGAATCCACCTGCCAATGCAGAAAATGCAAGTTCAATCCCTGGGTCAGGAGGATTCCCCTGGAGAAGGATATGGCAACCCACTCCAGTATTCTTGGCTGGGAAATCCCATGGACAGAGGAGCCTGGGGCAACAGTTCATGGGGTCACAAAGAGTCAGACATGATTTAGTGACCAAACAACAATGATTCCTAGGGCAGGAATGGCCTTCATCTTCTTTACTGTTCACTTTGAATTTCTATCCTTTTTAGAAAGACATCTCATGGCTTTTTCAGTCAAAATCTGCATATAAGAATGATGGTCATCCTACCCACTCATTTCCCTTAGAATACCTATATAACAATGAATGATGCAAACAAATTTGGTTGTTAAGTTGTTTAGACACTCTGCTTAAGATCATACCCAATGCAGTGCTAAGTCATTTCAGTTATGTTTGACAGAGTCAGGCAACCCTGTGAACTGTAGCCTACCAGGCTCCTTGGTCCATGGGGTTCTCCAGGCAAGAATACTGGAGTGGATTGCCATTCCTTTCTCCAGGGGATCTTCCTGACCCATGGATGGAACCGGCATGTCTTATGTCTGGCCTGCATTGGCAGGTGGGTTCTTTACAACTTGCTCCACATGGGAAGCCCCACTTAAGGTCAAAGCACAGAACAACTTCTCTAAGCTCCACCTCACTTTTTCTGGAAATTGTAGGGACTTCTCAACTTTAGAATAACCTCACAAATTTAGCTAGTTGTTTATAAGTGACTCTCAAGGTTCAAGTTGTTTAAGCTGCTCCTTTGCCAAGGCAATTTTCTAGGCACCAGTCAAGAGATTCTAGGAAGAAAAGTGAAAGTTTTAGTCACTTAGTCCTGTTCAACTCTTACTGGAGTGGGTTACTGTTTCCTTCTTCCAGGGGCTATTACCGATCCAGGGAATGAACCTGGGTCTCCTGCGTTACAGATGGACTCTGTTGTCTGAATCAAAAGGGAGCCTCTTGATCTTGGTCCTTATCATTTTAGATAAAGAAACTCATTTGTCTTTAATTTCCTCCCGCTAACTTGGTAAGGAAGAGTGAAGAGGAAAGCCTGTGTACTCTAAGTTGAGATGCTTGAATTGAAAGTCCCCCCAAATAAAGTGATCTGGATTGATTTTAACTGCCAGCTGCCAGAGAAGTGGTTTGCTTCTCATCATCTCTAATTTGTAACTTCTCATATTTGGTGTATAAGTTTGCTAGGGTTGCTATAATGAAATGCCAGAGACTGGGTGGCTTCAACAGAAATTTGTTTTCCCATAGTTTTGTAGCCTGGAAGTCTAAGATCAAGGTGTCAGAGATTTGGTTTCTATTGAGGCCTCTCTCCTTGTCTTGCAGATGATGACTTTCTCACTGTGTTCTTACGAGGCCATCACTTTTTGTTTTACAAGTACTCATATGGCCTTTTCTTTGTGCTTATCTCCTCTTCTAAGGATACCGGTTGCATTAGATAAGGCCCCATCTTTATGATTTTATTTAACATTAATGACCTCTCATTAATGACCTCTTTATAGGACCTATCTCCAAATTCAGTTGCATTCCAAGGTATTGATAGGAGATAAGTCTTCCTCATAAGAATTTTGTAGGAGATACAAGTTCATAGCAGTTGGCTATGTACAGTTTGCCTTGTTCATTATAATTTACAATTAATAATGAAGTAAACCATCAAAACCATACTTTTTCCAGATACTGAGACTTCTTTACTATTGCTCTGTTTCTCAGAATAGATAGAATCTTTACATATTTTTAATTTACCCTGAACTATAAATATATAGGCCATAAATAAAATCTCATTATTATTTTATAAAGAACCATGGGATATTTTTCTCTTACACACTGTCCCACTTAAATCTTCATAAGTGCTTCTTGCAAACTGACCTCATTTCACACTTCACATAAAATTCTCAGCTATGAAATGGGGACGCTAAAAGCCTTTAATTTGTCATAAGTCCCACAATGCCTAACTTACGAAGTAGACTGGAAAACAAATCAGTCTAGACTTAGAGGAAATTAACTTACTTCTAACTAAAAAAATAATGAAAGTACATCATTGTTTCTCTTTCTTAATACTCTTAATTAAAAAAAAAGGTATTGTCATTAGACACATCAGATATTGGCAACTTTGGTAGTAACTGACATTTTTACTATTTCTATGGAAACTTCTACAGGGTGATGGAGAACATAAAATATATTTCTAAATCCAAAATAAAATTTTCAGTAAAATTGTTTTTCACAGATTTCTTCTAACAGAAATGGCCTTACCTATCAGGCAGTAATGTTATACATATTTATGCTTCAATATATTTAATTGTTATCTATTAGCTGATATTTCCAAAATTAGTTATTTGTGATTTGTTCTAATTTGTAGTGTGTATTTTTCAACAGATACTCAAATACCTTTTATCATTCCAATAGTGTGTTAAAACACTAAGCTGTGATATTGGGTTTCTGAACACCTGTTTTCTAGAATGCAACTGGTGGTAGAAAGTGACAACTCATTGTCTTTGCGGACAGCTGAATCCCTTCATTGTTTCCATTCAGATAATTCAATGTTCATTCTAAGATCATAATGGAGGGGATCCTAGATTTATTTCAGTAACTCCAGAAATACAGTCCATTTGAATTCAAGATTGTGAATTCCTTTATTGAATATGTATAATAAGATAATTCAAGCAATATAATTTAATTTTAACTTGGTATTTGAGATTTTCTATTCATGAAATACATAACCTGATTTTTTAAAAAAATCAATGAATTTGATCATATCTTGGAACCTCATTTCATCCTCTCTGTAGTTGTCATGGCAACAGAGAAACCAGGGTGCTATGGGGAGATGTAATTTCAGACTTCTGCTGCAGTTATTCCAATGTGTGGTCCAGAGAGAGAATAATGTGGTGACTTTTTTATTCAAAAAATTGCACTTAATATATGCATATAACATAATATGCGTTATGTTAATATAGCAGTCATGGAGAACTCAGATGCTGTAAAATGCCTGTCCTTGCCACTTTGCCTAATATGTGGGTTCAGGTTTACTTTTTCCTGTTAAGCTTCTGCTTAGTGATTGGTAGAATACTTTTTGATATGTATAATGTCTAGCTAGGGGTATTTATTGGATCTTGAAACAAACAGGATGGAAAATAGAGAATTCAAGCAATTGCATGCAGTAAATGATTAAGTGAAGCAATTGCATGCAGTAAATGATTAAGTGAAGCATTTGAATTAATTACAAATTCATTACATAAATACGAAACTTCCTTTGATTACAAATCCTGTTCTTCTGATGGTCTAGATGGCTCTCTATCTTAATCCATATTGTTGGGCCTCTTGAGCCTACCTGACATTGGCTCACTGTCCAGTTTCATGATACCACAGCTCTCCTACTCTGCATGCAAATATTCATGATATCCCTTTTCTTAATCCTTTAGTTTCATTTTTCTTCCTCTTTCCCTCTTTTCTTCTTTGTCTCTTTCCTGTTTTCCCTCCTTGCCTGCCTCCTTTCCTCTCTCCTTGTTCCTTCCCTATTCCTTCCTCAGATGCTTTATCATGCACATTCATTGTGTAGAATTTACCTGCCACCCCACTAAATGGGCTTTATCAAGTACTATATCTGTGAACAGAAATCTCACAGGTTTCAGCCATCACAGAGCAGAGAATTGGTAGCACTAAGCCAATCATACCTTAATTTCCAGTTGGGCTAGAAACTCTATCTCAGTTGTACAGTTTTAAGATTAAGAAAAGAGCAAATATTTAAACACATTTTAAACAAAAGTGTACCAGGGCAGCAAGAGGTGGGATAATAAATGCATCTTTATAATATGTATATTTTAGGACAATAACATAATAAGAATTTTCTCTTTACAATTATATTAATGCATAGTCGATTTACAATATTACATTTGTTTCATTGCACAACATAGTGATTCAATATTTTAGTAGTGTTTTAGTCACTAAATCATGTTTGACTCTTGCAAACCCATGGACTATAGACCATCAGGTTGCTCTGTGCATGGGATTTCCCAGGCAGGAATAGCACAGTAGGTTGCCATTTCCATCTCCAGCAGATCTTTCCCACCAGGGACTGAACCTGCATTCTCTTGCTTCTCCTGCATTGTATGCAGTTTCTTTACTGCTGAGCCACCAGGGAAGCCTTCAGGCTACCAGTCTTCAACAATATATGAACTGTGAACTTCCAGATGTTCAGGCTGGTTTTAGAAAAGGCAGAGGAACCAGAGATCAAATTCCCAACATACACTGGATTATTGAAAAAGCAAGAGAGTTCCAGAAAAACATCTATTTTTGCTTTATTGACTATGCCAAAGCCTTTGACTGTGTGGATCGCAATAAATTGTGGAAAATTAAGAAAGATATGGGAATACCAGACTACCTGAGCTGCCTCTTGACAAATCTGTATGCAGGTCAGGAAGCAATAGTTCGAACTGTACATGGAACAACAGACTGGTTCCAAATAGAAAAAGGAGTACGTCAAGGCTATATAGGGCTTCCCTGGTAGCTCAGAGGTTAAAGCGTCTGCCTCTGATGCGGGAGACCTGGGTTCGATCCCTGGGTCGGGAAGATCCCCTGGAGAAGGAAATGGCAATCCACTCCAGTATTCTTGCCTGGAGAATCCCATGGGCGGAGAAGCCTAGTAGGTTACAGTCCACGGGGTCGCAAAGAGTCGGACACGACTGAGCGACTTCACCTCACCTCACCTCACCTCAAGGCTATATATAGTCACCCTGCTTATTTAACTTATGTGCAGAGTACATCATGAGAAATGCTGGCCTGGAAGAAGCATAAGCTGGAACCAAGATTGCTGGGAGAAATATCAATAATCTCAGATATGCAGATGACTCCACCCTTATGGCAGAAAGTGAAGAGGAACTAAAGATCCTCTTGATGAAAGTGAAAGTGGAGAGTGAAAAAGTTGGTTTAAAGTTCGACATTCAGAAAACTAAGTTCATGGCATCTGGTTTCATCACTTCATGGGAAATAGAAAGGGAAACAGTGGAAACAGTGTCAGACTTTATTTTTGGGGGCTCCAAAATCACTGGAATGGGTGAATTTAACTCAGATGACCATTATATCTACTACTGCGGGCAGGAATCGCTCAGAAGAAATGGAGAAGCCATCATGGTCAACAAAAGAGTCCGAAATGCAGTACTTGGATGCAATCTCAAAAATGACAGAATGACCTCTGTTCGTCTCCAAGGCAAACCATTCAATATCACAGTTATCCAAGTCTGTGCCCCAACCAGTAATGCTGAAGAAGCTGAAGTTGAACGGTTTTATGAAGACGTACAAGACCTTTTAAACTAACACCCAAAAAAGATGTCCTTTTCATTATAGGGGACTGGAATGCTAAAGTAGGAAGTCAAGAAACACCTGGAGTAACTGGCAAATTTGGCCTTGGAATGCGGAATGAAGCAGGGCAAAGACTAATAAAGTTTGCCAAGAAAATGCACTGGTCATAGCAAACACCCTCTTCCAACAACACAAGAGAAGACTCTACACGTGGACATCACCAGATGGTCAACACCGAAATCAGATTGATTATATTCTTGTGGGGTAGCAAAGAGTCGGACACGACTGAGTGACTGAACTGAACTGAGACACTCGAGCAGATACAAAGATGAATAGTAATATAAACAACAGTTTTCAATAATGAGATATTCACGTAACATAACATTTATCATTTTAACCATGTTAAAACGCACAATTCCTTGGGTTTTAGTATATTCACAATAGTGTGCAGCCATCACCACCATCTAATTCTAGAACATTTTCATCACTCAAAAAAGAAACCTCATACGTCAACTTAATCAGTCCCTCTCCTTTCCCCCTTATCCTCTGCTGGCAACCACTAATCTACTTCTGTCTCTATGGGTTTGCTTATTCTGGATATTTCATACAAATGGAACCATACAATATTATGTGGCCATTTGTGACTGACTTCTTTCATTTAGCATGTTTTCAAGGTTCATCTATGTTGTTGTTTGCTTCAATACTGCATTCATTTTTATGGCTGGATATTCTTTTGAGTGAATATACCACATATTATTTATCCATCAATTGATGGAATTTGGGCTACTTCCAATTTTGACTTAAAAAATAATGCTACTAGAAACATTCATTTGCTGTATAAGTTTTTGCATGAACATATATGAACAAAATTCTCTGGGATTTACACCTAGAAATGGAATTGCTAAGTCATATGGTAACCCTACATTATATAACATTTCTGAAGACTTAATATGTGTGGAAAATTCTGAAAGAGATGGGAATACCAGACCACCTGACCGGCCTCTTGAGAAATCTGTATGCAGGTCAGGAAGCTTGTATGGATGTGAGAGTTGGACTGTGAAGAAGGCTGAGTGCCAAAGAATTGATGCTTTTGAACTGTGGTGTTGGAGAAGACTCTTTGAGAGTCTCTTGGACTGCAAGGAGATCCAACCAGTCCATTCTGAAGGAGATCAACCCTGGGATTTCTTTGGAAGGAATGATGCTAAAGCTGAAACTCCAGTACTTTGGCCACCTCATGAAAAGAGTTGACTCATTGGAAAAGACTCTGATGCTGGGAGAGATTGGGGGCAGGAGGAGAAGGGGACGACCGAGAATGAGATGGCTGGATGGCCTCGATGGATGTGAGTCTGAGTGAACTCCGGGAGATGGTAATGAACATGGAGGCCTGGCGTGCTGCGATACATGGGGTCGCAAAGAGTCAGACATGACTGAGCGACTGAACTGAAACTGAACTGAAGTTTACTTTAATTAGCTTTGTGTTCATGAGCTGAATAAAGGTAAAATTTTGATGATTTTGAATTATAGAAAAATTAGATCTCCTAATTAATGCGATATTCTGATTTTGTAAGCATGGTAGATTGATTGCACAAATATCCCTAATTCTTCACTTTTCAAATAGAAGGGGAAAAAGTGGAAGCAGTGACAGATTTTCTTTTCTCAGGCTCCAGAATCACTGTGGACACTGATTGCAGCCATGAAATTAAAAGACACTTGCTCCTTGAAGGAAAGTTATGACAAACCTAGACAACATACTGAAAAACAGAGACATCACTTTGCTGACAAGGTCCATATAGCCAAAGCTATGGTTTTTCCAGTAATCATGTACAGATATGAGAGTTGGGCTTTATGGATCATAAAGTTGGACCAACTCCATATGACAGCTGGACCATTCTTAAAAATTGATGGTTTCAAACTGTGGTGGTGAAGACTCTCGAGTGTCCCTTGGACAGCAAAGAGATCAATCCAGTCAATCCTAAAGGAAATCAACCATGAATATTCATTGGAAGGACATAAGCTGAAGCTTCAATACTTGGGCCACCTGATGCAAAGAGTTGACTCATTGTAAAAAACCCTTATGCTAGGAAAGACTGAAGGCAATAGGAGAAGGGGGTGACAGAGGATGAGATGGTTAAATAGTACCACTGACTCAATGGACATGAATTTGAGCAGACACTGGGAGACAGGAGAGGAAAGAGGAGCCTGGCATGCTATAGTCCATGGAGTTGCAAAGAGTCAGACATGACTCAGCAACTGAATAACAACAACCATGTAAGAATTATCAGCTTTCAAAAAATTAGAACTTGACTAAAAATAGCATTTTTAAGAAGAAACTGTCATATTCTAGGTAGGGAAAATAATCTCAACAGGAAAGCATTTGTTTTGCTCTTCTAAGTTTACGTATGCACCATTGAAAATAGCAGCCAGGAAGAGATGAGTTGCCCTGTATATGGAAGGAGGAAATTTGTTTTAGGCTTAGAGAGAAGCTAACAAGACTAGCTTCTGGGGACTCTTTACCTCTCTCAGTGTCTATACAGAGAGCTTTGTATTTTCCTTCTCTTTAATATATCCTATTCACTTGCTACTGTGAAAAAAAAAAAAAAAAAGACTAGCTTCTATAAGGGCAAGAATAGAGAGAAGTCAGAATGATGAGTGTCCAAGTTGGGATTCCAAAAAAGGACAGGGTTGTTTAAGATGCAATTTTTAGTCATTTTCTGTGGGTTGTAAAATGTAACACTTTCACCCTCACAACTTATGGTCCCTATGAACTTTCAGTAAAATCTATAATACTTACTCATGCATTTATGTAACTAGACACTATATAATTAATTTGAAGGTGTTGCAAATTTTGAATCGAGGTTATTAGTGGTGGGAAGAGCATCACTATAGGACCCAGAAATCAGACACAGTGGTACCCATCAAAGTGAAATTCCCCAAAACAGACTGACATTAGGAGAGAATTATGAACAAATAGTTTGTGACTGTGAACAAATTTTACCCAGATCTTTAAGCGAAGGGAGCCCAACCAATGTCTGTTATATAAAGCAGCATACAAGGAGGTGGGGTACAACAGAAGATATTTAGAAGTTTAACACACCTAACATCCCACTCATAGGTATTTATCCAAATGAAATGAAAGCCTGTATTCACAAAAAACCTGTACCTGGATGTTCAGAAGATATTAAACTCATAGTCATCCCAAACTGAAAAGAACTCAAATATCCATCACCTGGAGTGTTGATAAACAAACTGCAGTATATCCATAGAATGGAATACTATCCATCAATAAAAAGGAATGAACTCTTGAAATACAGATGCATCTTTAACATATTAAGTTAAAGAGCCCAGATCAGAAGATAGGATTCCATTTATATAACACTTTTGCAAAAATAAAACTATGGACAGAAAATAGATCCATGTCTGCTAGGAGCTGGGGATGTGTGTAGAGGTTGACTAGAAAGGGAGATAGAGGAATTTTTTGAAGGACCCTACATCTTGACCCTGATGGCTACATGACTACATATACCTGTGAAAACTTGAAGAACTGTATGCAAAAGAGGGAGAACTATGCCTTAAATTTTAATGGAAAAAATGTATTAGAACTGGGACCTTAGTTTGAAAGATTTATTGATATACTTTTGGAAAGGATACTATTTTTATAAAATTATCAATGACATAAGCAAACACGCACTGAAAATTTCTTGAAGGTTATGGATATGAATTGACAAAGCGAGAAGAGATTTCCATACCAGGAAAGGCTAAGGAATTGTAAAACTATTGGTTGAATTTAAACTGGTTCTTGGGAATACCAGACCACCTAACCTGCCTCTTGAGAAATCTGTATGCAGGTCAGGAAGCAACAGTTAGAACTGGACATGGAACAACAGACTGGTTCCAAATAGGAAAAGGAGTCCGTCAAGGCTGTATATTGTCACCCTGCTTATTTAACTTATATGCAGAGTACATCATGAGAAACGCTGGACTGGAGGAAACACAAGCTGGAATCAAGATTGCCGGGAGAAATATCAATAACCTCAGATATGCAGATGACACCACCCTTATGGCAGAAAGTGAAGAGGAGCTAAAAAACCTCTTGATGAAAGTGAAAGAGGAGAGCGAAAAAGTTGGCTTAAAGCTCAACATTCAGAAAACGAAGATCATGGCATCTGGTCCCATCACTTCATGGGAAATAGATGGGGAAACAGTGGAAACAGTGCCAGTGATGGTGACTGCAGCCATGAAATTAGAAGACGCTTACTCCTTGGAAGAAAGGTTATGTCCAACCTAGATAGCATTTTCAAAAGCAGAGACATTACTTTGCCGACTAAGGTCCGTTTAGTCAAGGCTATGGTTTTTCCTGTGGTCATGTATGGATGTGAGAGTTGGACTGTGAAGAAGGCTGATCGCCGAAGAATTGATGCTTTTGAAGTGTGGTGTTGGAGAAGACTCTTGAGAGTCCCTTGGACTGCAAGGAGATCCAACCAGTCCATTCTGAAGGAGATCAACCCTGGGATTTCTTTGGAGGGAATGATGCTGAAGCTGAAACTCCAGTACTTTGGCCACCTCATGCGAAGAGTTGACTCATTGGAAAAGACTCTGATGCTGGGAGTGATTGGGGGCGGGAGGAGAAGGGGACGACCGAGGATGAGATGGCTGGATGGCATCACTGACTCGATGGATGTGAGTCTGAGTGATCTCCGAGAGATGGTGAGGAACAGGGAGGCCTGGCGTGCTGCGATTCATGGGGTCGCAAAGAGTCGGACACGACTGAGAGACTGAACTGAACTGAACTGAAACGAAGGGTGGAAATTAGTATATGGGAAAAAGGAGAAAAGTGAGTAGAAAGTCAGTATTTTATTCTGGTGATAGGAAGGTAGCCAGTGGGGCTGGAACAAGACACACAAGATTGTGATGGTTATTAATGTTAACAGACGCCAGTGCTGCAGGACACTTGGCCTTCTCCCTTGCCCAGCGCCTTTGTCTGAAGCCATTCTCCAGAATGGTCTCTGTGACACTGAGCACCCCCAACTAACTGCTTCTTTCCACATTAAATAATTCAAAATTGACTCGATTTGGAGACCTCAATTTGCAAAGATTACATGGGAAACTTGCTTCAAAATCAGAATTCAAAGAGACAAAATTTGAGACTTTGGGAATGAAGACTTGTTTTACATTGAAATTTCCCTCCAAATGATAAAAGAATAAAAGTGAGAGGAAGAGAATTAAGAAGTCAAAATGGTTTGAGTTTTCTTAGCATGAGACAATCAACAGTTGGAAAGGGGGAAAAATACGTATTTTCAGCTAACATTTATTTCTAGAGAATATGTTTATTTATATTGAAGAATTCCAGGTGACATAATGAAACCCTATTTGGAAAAATAGGATGTTTTCATTTTTTAACTCTTTATTTGTTATGATAATTATCTGTCTCTAATCAGCATAATTTTGTATTCCCCCTAGTTTAGAGATTAGTTTATCAAGAGTGTTCTTATCCTAGGTTTATAATATGAGCTAGGAATTACCCAGTATATCTCAAACTCTAAATTGTTTGAATAGCTCTTCTAATCAGCATCAGAGTAAAGATCTGTGCAAAGCAAAGCTGGCTATTGCTCTTTGAAAGTATGTTCTCAGTTTGGGTGTGCCCCCATGAGCTTTGGTGAGATGCTTTCCTGTAATGCTAAGAGACAGTATCATTTTCTAGGGACGTCTGGATTTGGTAACTTGAAGGATAAAATGGCCCCAACGTTGCATCATATGATTTTTATTCTCATTAAATTCTGAGGGCCAAAAATCACACAAAGAGAGCTGCAGGGAAATCAGACAATTTATATAAAGCAAAAAATAAGTACAGCCTTATTAGCCATTTTTATTAGCAATTTTAAAAGTTTAGCAGTTTCTTTTGAGCCAAGGAGTGGTCAAAATAAATGCACATTATCCTGGGATTTGTATTTTAGCTCTGTTTGGTAAGGTTCTGAGCCATATTTTGTTAGGCTGAAATTTAGCAGTAGCATCATTCAGTAACATATATTGCAAACTGGAGACAGAGTGTTATAATAGGCAAAGACTGTGTGTGGAGTGGGCAGGCCCTAGGAATGGTATTGAGGTTAACTAACTTGAAAGTTTTGATGATTATCAGACAGACAAGTCTCAGAAGATTTCATAGGCAAGTTTTTAGGCCTCAAGGATACTCTATGATGATTATCTTGAAAATTATTGTTGACAGCATTTGCAATGAGGGTTTTGGGGAACAATCTAGCAGAATTTTCCTTGGTACATCATGCATTTTTTCACTTACAAGAGCACTGCAACTTGTAAAATATTCCAACAATATAAAAATATGCAGAGTAAAAATCGAAGTCTCCTCTCCAACCCCACTATTCTGAAGTAACCATTGGTAACAGGGTAAGGTGCTTTCGTCCAGAACCTTTCACACACATGCACACATATACACCAAATCACCAGTGTAGACATTATTGAGATTTTTTTGTAGAGATATGGGGATAGATAGGCTACATGCATGTTTTATTTTTCAAAAACAACATCTCACTATAGTTCTGCAACTTGCTTTTACATTTACTAATGTTCATGGACCTTTATCTTGTCAGTCTTTATAATATAGTTGTCAAAAAAATCTGTATAAAATTCCATAACATGATTGTACAATTTAAATACTGCCTTTTCAGTGAATGCTTAAGTTATTTCTAATTGTTTGATATCAAACCATAATATAATAAGCTCTTTACACATATCTCTTTGTGCAAGTTTAGGTATTCCTGAAGGGCAGATTACTAGATTAAGTGCTGTTTGGTCAAAGGATTGTAAGTATTAATTGAAAATAATTTTAAAAGGGCAGGGAAATCTGAATAACCTTACTTTCCCAATACAGGTCAATAGGTCAATGAGAGCTTCTTCTTGCTGCATATATTAGAGATAATTTATTATTTTAGCCAATTTGAACTTCAGCTCTAACTATACAAAATTTAACTATATAATGTTCTCCCCTGATTGCTAATGAAGAAGAACATTCTATTATAGCATATAAATTTTTAAAATTTTGTTTTCTATGAGTTATTTTTGGTAATCAGTTCATCATTCTTTCCTTATTGATTCAAAGGAACTCTTTGCATATTAGAGATTGTGGTCAGTTGACTCAACTTTTATCACAACCCACTTTCTGCATGCAAAAGGGGGACGATAAACACTAGGTTTCCCAGATTTCTCTGAAACTTGAGTACTGACCATCATTTAGGAGCCACCGATCAGATGTACTTACAGTGTACATTGTCCATAAAAGAAGAGGAGGCAGGGCCCAGAACACATTTCACAGATGTCACTTGTGGAGGTGGAATGGTTTTGGAATCAGTGGCTGCGGTTCAACTGTCTAATCTGTATGCATTCTTTTGATTCATCTGCTTCCTTTATTAATGAAGACAATTATTTTCACTTAGCATGGATTTCTATCTTCAGTAGCAATATATTCAGTTTGTTAGCTTCCTGCACGGAGGCAGCTTTCCAGATTATACCTAGGGGAGAGAAGTATTGAACCTGGACATAATTTTTTTTAGTTTGTTTTTTATTGAGGTAACTTTGCATTATAACATTGTGTCTTTAATGTGTACATTGCATGATATTTCTATATAGACAGTTTCCACCCAGTACCATACAGTTGATTCCCTTCTACTCATCTCCCCTCCCCAGTGACCTTTCTCCTATGGTAATCACACTCTGTCCGCTGTATCTACGTGTTTGGTTGTTGTTATTGTTTGTTCATTTGCTTTTTAGATTCCACATGTATGTGAAATCATATGGCATCTGCTTTTCTCCATCTGACTTATTTTACTCATTATAATACCCTCAAAGTCCATCCATGATGTCTCAAATTATAAGATTTCATCATTTTTATGGCTGAATGGTATTCCATTGTGTATATGTACTACATCCTCTTCATCCATTCATCTATTGACAGGCATTAGTTTATTTCCATATCTTTAAAATAATTACTTATTGATTTGTTTGATTCATTTTTGGCTGTGCTGGGTCTTCGTAACTTTGTGCGGGCTTCCTCCAGCTGCGGCAAGCGGGGTCTCCTCCTCGTTGTGGTGCTGGGCTTCTCACTGCAGAGACTTCTCCTGTGGAGCACAGGCTCTGGGCAGACGGACCTCAGCAGCTGCAGCACGTGGGCTCTAGAGTGTGGCCTCAGCAGTTGTGGTGCGGAAGTTGAGTCACTGCGCCGCACGTGGAGTCTTGTTGGACCAGGGATGGAACCTGCGTCCCCTGCACTGGTAGGTGGCTTCTTTTCCACTGTGCTACCACAGAAGTCCTGTTCTATGTCTCGACAGTTGTAAATAATGCTGCAGTGAACATGCTGCTGCTAAGTCGCTTCAGTCGTGTCCGACTCTGTGCGACCCCATAGACAGGAGCCCAACAGGCTCCCCTGTCCCTGGGATTCTCCAGGCAAGAACACTGGAGTGGGTTGCCATTTCCTTCTCCATTGTGTGAAAGCGAAAAGTGAAGTGAAGTCGCTCAGTCGCATCCGACTTCCAGCGACCCCATGGACTGCAGCCCACCAGGCTCCTCCATCCATGGGATTTTCTAGGCAAGAGTACTGGAGTGGCTTGCTATTGCCTTCTCCGGCAGTGAACATAGGGGTGCATATATCTTTTCAAATTAGTATTTTCATATTTTTTTAGGATAAATACCCAGACGTGGGATTGCCAGATCATATGGTAGTTCTTTTCCAAATTACTCAAGAAATTCATTTTGTTGATGCTTTTCTTTGCAGTGCAGAAGCATTTTAGTTTGATGCAGTACCATTTCTTTATTTCTGCTTTTGTTTCCCTGATGAGACACATCTAGAAGGATATTGCTAAGACTGATGGCAAAGAACTCACTCCCTATATTTTCCTCTAAAGTTTTATGTTTCAACTCTTTAATCCATTTTTAGTTGATTTTTCTGTGTAGTGTGAGATGGGGATCTTGTTTCATTTTTTTTGCATGTGGTTGTCCAGCTTTCTCAACACCATTTATTTGAAAAGACTATTCTTTCTCTACTGTATGTTCTTTGCTCCTTTATTGTAAACTTATTGTCCATATATGTGTGGGTTTATCTCTGGGCTCTCAACTCTGTTCTATTGATTTGTGAATCTGTTTTTCTCCCAACTTAATATTCTTTTGATTACTCTAGTGAGTGTGTGCTCAGTTGTGTCCAACTCTTTGTGACCCTATGGACTATAGCCCACCAGGCTCCTTTGTCCATGGAGTTTTTTCCTCAGGATTGCTTTGGCTAGATTTTCTGTGGTTATATATAAATTTTAGAATTTTTTGTTCTATTTCTGTGAAAAAATGTCCTTGAGATTTTAATAGGGATTGTATTGATATGTAGATTAGTTTAGGTAATATGGACATTTTAACAATATTATGCCTTCCAATCTATGATCACAGTATATTTTTCCATTATTTGTGTCATCTTCAATTTCTTTCAGATTTTCCCTGGTGGCTCAGACGGTAACATGTCTGCCTACACTGTGGGGGACCCGGGTTCGATCCCTGGGTGGGGAAGATCCTCTGGAGAAGGAAATGGCAACCCACTCCAGTACTCTTGCCTGGAAAATCCCATGGACAGAGGAGCCTGGTAGGCTACAGTCCATGGGGTCGCAAAGAGTCGGACACGACTGAGCGACTTCACCTCAATTTCTTTCAACAATATGTTACAGTTTCAGTGTCTAGGTCTTTCATCCCCTTGGATAAATTTATTCCTAGGTATTTTTTCTTTAAATGACAATTAAAAATGGGATTGTTTTCTTAATATCTCTTTGTTCTAGCTCATTGTCAGCATATATAAGTGCAACAAATGTTTGTATATGTATTTTGTAATGTATCTTTACCATAGTTGTTTATTATTTCTAGTAGTTTTTTGTGGAGTCTTTGAAGTTTTCCATACCATGTTATCCATGAATAGTGAAAGTTTTGCCTTTTTCTTTGCAATTTGGATGCCTTTTATGTCTTTTTCTTGCCTAATTGCTCTGGCTAAAACTTCCAATACTATATTGGATAAGAGTGATGAGAGTGGGCATCCTTGTCTTGTTCCTGATTTTGGAGGGATAAGTTTCAGCTTTTTATCATGAGAATAATGTATTATGTTGAAGTACATTATTTTTATATCCATTTTATCGAGTTTTTTTAAAAATTGTGTTGAATTTTGTCAAATACTATTTCTGAGATGATCATATTATTTTTATTCTTCATTTTGTTAATGTAGTGTATCATGTAGATTTGTGGATATTGAACCATCTTTGTAATCCTGCAATAAATCTCACTTGATCATGGCATATGATCCTTTTAATGTGTTGTTGTATTCTGTTTGCTAATGTTTTTTGGTGGGAGTGGTGATGGTGGTGGTTTAGTCACTAAGTCATGTCTGACTCTTGCAACCCCATGAACTGCAGCCTGCCAGGTTCCTCTGTCCATGGGATTCTCTAGGCAAGAATATTGGAATGGGTTGCTATTTCCTTCTCCAAGGGGTGGGGAGGAGGATTGCATTTATATTCATCAGAGATATTGGCTTATAATTTTCCTTTACTGTGTTATCTTTGTCTGGTTTTGATGTGAAGGTAATGTTGGCCTCATAAAATGAATTTGGAAGCATTCCTTCCTCTTCAAATTTTGGAAGAATTTGAGAAGAATAATCATTAAGTCTCCTTTGTATGTTTTGTTTTCTTTTTTGGAGAAATTTTCGATTACTCTAAATATGAGAGCCTTCTCTTTTTTCTGTTAGTCTAGCTAAAGGTCTGTCAATTTATCCTTTCAAAGAGCCAGCTTGTATTTTGATGGATCTTTTCTATTTCATTTCTTTTCACTACGATTTTTATTATTTTCTTCCTTCTACTCTTTTCAGGTTTTGTTCTTTTTCTAGTTATTTTAGGTGAAAGGCTGACTGTTTATTCGAGAATTTTCTTTTCCTGAGGCAGGCCTGTATAACTACAAGTTTCTCTCATTGAGTTTCTCCATGACACCTATTTTGAATTCTGTATCAGATTGCAATATTCCATCCCTTTAACTTTGGTTTCTGGAGAATTGCCATTTTCTTTTTGTGTTACAGAATTACTGTGATCCTTCATGTTGTTTGTTTAGTTTTTCTTTTACTGGTGCATTTCAAGTAGCAAATATCTTTCTTCTTTAGGCAAAATTTTTTAATTTTTTAAAAACTTGTTTCTAAAGATTTAACAGTCCTCTGATGGCTCAGATAGTTTAACAGGTTAGAAACCAGAGACCTTTCTTTTGTTTTACAGTAGGTGGCACTATAGCACAAGTTTTTGGTTTCTCTTACCCAAGAGCCCTCTGGTTACATTTGAAAGTTCACATTTTCCCCCCTCTACCACCTCTGTTCTGAAGGAGATCAACCCTGGGATTTCTTTGGAAGGAATGATGCTAAAGCTGAAACTCCAGTACTTTGGCCACCTCATGCGAAGAGTTGACTCATTGGAAAAGACTCTGATGCTGGGAGGGATTGGGGACATAGTCCTCTGATGGCTCAGATAGTTTAACAGGTTAGAAACCAGAAACCTTTCTTTTGTTTTTCAGTAGGTGGCACTATAGCACAAGTTTTTGGTTTCTCTTACCCAAGAGCCCTCTGGTTACATTTGAAAGTTCACATTTTCCCCCCTCTACCACCTCTGTCTACCAACTTTACCCTGGTTATCACTGCTTGTGCCTCCAGGATTATTGAAACCTTGCTGCTGACTGTCCAGCCTCAGTGGTGCCTGGGGCACCAGAATAGTGGACTTTTCTGCCAGCTCAGCATCTCCTGAGTCACAGCCTCCCCAATGCAAGGGGCAATGCAGGATGAAGGGGCAACCAGGGCCATGTGGGCACCTCTGCCATGCCTGGTGTTTTCAGGTGCATGGATTCTGCTGCTGCGGGCAGAGGTCGAGGGGCCTGACTAATGGATGCCCATGTGACTGGAGGGAGAGTGCAGCAGGTCCACTGCCAGTGCTGCCTGGTTACCTGTGGCAGCAAGAAGACTAGAGTCACGTGCACCACTTCCCCTCTGCTTCCAAGTTCTCTGGGGCCACAAGCTGCAGTTGGGGAATCCAGAATTAAAAGCATGGCTTTCACTGTCCCCCTGATTCAGCCTCCTATCTGTTCCAGCCCACCAGCCTTCAGAAACACAGATTTGAGGAACTCTCCAGCATCCTGGTATGTAAGGCAGAGGCATGTTTTTAGCTGTGGATATTTTACTGGTTGTAGATTGAAGGAGAGGGACAAAGGGCACATCTCACTCCACCATGATGCTGATGCCCCCTGGAAATAAAGTCTACTCTTCTAGTCCCTGACTGAGTTGTTTATATCCTGTTCCACATATTAGATTTTTTTTTTTCAGCCTAAACTAGCCTGTGTGGATTTATTGTCTGCAACTGAAACCTGAATATTCAGAAATAGTATCTGCTTTTAATTTTTCTGTATGTTCTATATTTTCTTCCAGTCTGGCAACATCTTGTAAGTTTATATTTAAGGAAGATTAAAAACATTTTCATAAAACCAAATCTGGCTATCTTTACCTTTGTGAATTTTGAGTTTGGAGTCTTGCACAGGGAGAACTTCCTAACTTCAGGCATATTCTGCTTTATTTCCTTATACTTCTAGAAATTCATTCCACCTAGATTTTATACTCTATGGTATATATAGGAAACTAATTTTACTTTATTTTCCAAAATGAATGGAATATTGGTTCAACAATAATTTATTTAATAGTCTAATTTTTCCCCCAGTGAATTGAAATGTCACTACTAACATATAATACTTTCTTATTTACTGTGAATCTGTTTCTCTTTTTTTGATGACTTTTTTATTTTTTAAATTATGAAAGCAATTTTAACACATATTAATAACCTCAGATACACAGATGACACCATCCTTATGGCAGAAAGCAAAGAACTAAAGAGCCTCTTGATGAAAGTGAAAGAAGAGAGTGAAAAAGTTGGCTTAAAACTCAACATTCAGAAAACTAAGATCATGGCATTCAGTCCCATCACTTCATGGGAAATAGATGGGGAAATTGTGGAAACAGATGCAGACTTTATTTTGGGGGGCTCCAAAATCACTGCAGACAGTGACTGCAGCCATGAAATTAAAAGATGCTTGCTCCTTGGAAGAAAAGGTATGACCAACCTAGACAGCATATTAAAAAGCAGAGACATTACTTTACCAACAAAGGTCTGTCTAGTCAAAGCTATGGTTTTTCCAATAGTCATGTATGGATGTGAGAGTTGGACTATAAAGAAAGCTGAGTGTGGAAGAATTGATGCTTTTAAACTGTGGTGTTGGAAAAGACTCTTGAGAGGCCCTTGGACAGCAAGAAGATCCAACCAGTCCATCTTAAAGGAAATTAGTCCTTGAATATTCATTGGAAAGACTGATGGTGAGGCTGAAACTCCAATACTTTGGTCACCTGATGCAAAGAAATGACTCATTTGAAAAGACCCTGGTGCTGGGAAAGATTGAAGGCAGGAGGAGAAGGGGACAACAGAGGATAAGATGATTGGATGGCATCACTGATGTGATGGACATGAGTTTGAGAAGGAGGAGTCATGGCATTCAGTCCCATCACTTCATGGGAAATAGATGGGGAGTTGGGAGGGACAGGGAAGCCTGGCATGCTGCAGTCCTTGGGGTTGCAGAGTTGGACACGACTGGCTTAAAGCTCAATATTCAGAAAATGAAGATCATGGCATCTGGTTCCATCACTTCATGGGAAATAGTTGGGGAAACAGTGGAAACAGTGTCAGACTTTATTTTCTTGGGCTCCAAAATCACTGCTGATGGTGACTGCAGCCATGAAATTAAAAGACGCTTACTCCTTGGAAGGAAAGTTATGACCAACCTAGTTAGCATATTCAAAAGCAGAGACATTACTTTGCCGACTAAGGTCCATCTAGTCAAGGCTATGGTTTTTCCTGTGGTCATGTATGGATGTGAGAGTTGGACTGTGAAGAAGGCTGAGCACCGAAGAATTGATTATATTCAAAAGCAGAGACATTACTTTGCCGACTAAGGTCCGTCTAGTCAAGGCTATGGTTTTCCCAGTGGTCATGTATGGATGTGAGAGTTGGACTGTGAAGGAGGCTGAGCACCGAAGAATTGATGCTTTTGAACTGTGGTATTGGAGAAGACTCTTGAGAGTCCCTTGGACTGCAAGGAGATCCAACCAGTCCATTCTGAAGGAGATCAGCCCTAGGATTTCTTTGGAAGGAATGATGCTAAAGCTGAAACTCCAGTACTTTGGCCACCTCAAGCGAAGGGTTGACTCATTGGAAAGACTCTGATGCTGGGAGGGATTGGGGCAGGAGGAGAAGGGGACGACCGAGGATGAGATGGCTGGATGGCATCACCAACTCGATGGACGTGAGTCTGAGTGAACTCCGGGAGTTGGTGATGAACAGGGAGGCCTGGCGTGCTGCGATTCATGGGGTCACAGAGAGTCGGACACGACTGAGCGACTGAACTGGGTTTATTGGTTCTAGCAAGGCTCCCATGGTGATTAAAATGAATGCTAACATTCATTCTGACCTATATAGCTACGTAAACATTGTCCACTGTCTCTCTTCTGTTATCATTTATAAGAAAAACAGTATAACTAAAATTTTGAAATGATCTACTCTTCCTGTCACGTCCAATGTTGGTATGATATTCACTTCAGTAAGATGATTATTTTTGTCATTCCATAGATTATATGCATTGTACATGCACTTCTTTCTTGATATTAACCTAATAAAACAACCTTATCTCTTTTCTTTGTAATACTTGATAGTGTACATTTTCCTTCCTGAAAAAATAGAAGTCCTATAGTGAAATACTGTAAATGAACTAGAAGAATGAATTTCTTTTTAAAAAATAGATGAAATATATATATTCTCTCTATATATATATATATTCTTTGAAAAGAATTAAGAGGAATCATTCTATAACATGTATGAATGTGTAACATGTAACAGATCTTTAACTGTGTGTCCATAATAACTTTTGATGTAAAACTGCTGCTGCCACTAAGTCGCTTCAGTCGTGTCCGACTCCGTGCAACCCCATAGACGGAACCCCAGCAGGCTCCCCTGTCCCCGGGATTCTCCAGGCAAGAACACTGGAGTGGGTTGCCATTTCCTTCTCCAATGCATGAAAGTGAAAAGTGAAAGGGAAGTCGCTCAGTTGTGTCCAATTCTTAGTGACTCCATGGACTGCAGCCTACCAGGCTCCTCCATCCCTGGGATTTTCCAGGCAAGAGTACTGGAGTGGGATGCCATTGCCGTGACGTAAAACTATATAAGTTAAAAGGAACATTTATGATAACCCCTTACCAACCTCCCCCCTGCAACTTAGAATCATTTGTAATTAGTTGTTCCCAATTCTTTTTTGTCTTGATAATATCATTTTTGTATAGCCTTGTAGAAGTTAAATCTTCAAGTATTAAAGTAGTCATGAGAAATTGTTCTTCTATTCCAAAAAACTTGTTTCAATGTATTTGGCTAGAAAAACATTCAAGAATTTCACAACTCATATCAGTGCTGGGCATTAGTAATAGTCTAATATTGATAACAGTTTGAAATTGTGTCACTTATGTGATATCTATGATATACTGATTTTTTTGTTTCTTTTGAGGGCAAAAAAAGATAAGCACTGAAATCTCTTTTGGAGATATTTACAACATTAAAAACTCCAGGCTATTTTAAGTCACAATCTTTATGGAAGAAGTAATAAATTATACAGCAATTCTTTTAATTTTTTCCTCCTAGAATTGCAAGTATTTGAAGTAAACAGTGCATTCACACTTCAGAATATGACTAAGGTCATTATTTTCCTTTAAAAAAAAAAAATTCTTTCCATCTGGGCTCTAAGGCCCAATAGAAAAAAAGAACAGTTCACTAACTGATCAAGTCCAAACAGAGTCTGAAATTTAAACTTATTTGACGATCAGAAGGACATAGTCTTCACATAGACCCTGGACTGTCCGTTTTGTAGGGAGAGACTGAGACTGCCTGTGGATGGGATGCAGGGTCTAAGGAGCACTATAGGAATGTTCATAGCAACGTTATTCACAGTAGTAAAAAATTAGAAACAAGTCTAGAGTCCATAAATAGAAGAATTAATAAACAAATTGTGCTATAATTATAACAGAAACCCCTCTGCAGTAAAAAAAAAAAAAAAAAAAAAAACTGGTGAGATGGCAAATAATATGCTGGTTGAAAGAAGTCTTCCACAGTAGTACATACTATGGGATTCCATTTATAAGAGGTTCTAGAGAAAAATCTATGGTGGGAACAAAAATAAGAATGGTGGTTTCTGGAGGCCTGAAGGAGCCATGATCATGTTCAATGTGTTGCTAAAAGTTGTTGGTAACATAGATGCATGCATTTTTCAAAACCCAGAATGCACTTTTAAGCTGTATGCTTTTCATTGTATGTCTATTTTGCATCAAAGAAATTATAAACAGATACTGAACTCTAACTAATGATATGCATGGTAAAGTATTTAGGGGAAATGTAGTGATGCACTTTGAAATACATCAAAAACTAAGATGGGTTGATTGTCTAGAGGGATGGGTAGAAGGTAAAGCAAGTATAGTGAAATGTTAATGGTAGAATCCAGGTAATGAGTTTACAGATGTTCACTGTAATATTCTTTTACCTTAGCTGCATATGTGAAATTTTTCATAATGTATCATTGAAAAAATGGGGATGAGTCAATGTTGAGAAAAAGTACCTAAAAATCTATAGGTGATTTTTCTCGAAGTCTTCTTAACTGACATTCTGTTTCATACGATTAAATACATGAAGATGTCACAAAATAGTGTGAAGTATCAGTACTAGCATGGAAGTGATTTAGTCTCTTATCATGCATGTCTGAATTGTGAACTTTACTAAGCTACAACACACGAATGTCTCTTTTTCTGTACATAATACAAGCATATTCTTTGACTTTTTTACTTCAGGTATACTCCACTAATTGACACCGATTTTTTTAAAGCTAGAAACCAAAGAGAAATGAAAACATTCTTAGTTCTAGAAATCCCCTAATAGTTAATAGCTTTGTTGTTTGTTTTTTAGCCAAGATTGGTTGTTGGCTTTTGTGGGGTAGGGGAGGCTTTTCATTCACTTTCTCTTCGGGAACAACCGTCTAAAACTCCTACAGGTTCTCTCTACTGTCAAAAAATCTGGTCATGGGGCCTTTCAGTTGTAAGTAGTCGGGAAGATGGGAATGGCAGCCTACTCCAGTATTCTTGCCTGGAGAATCCCATAGACAGAAGAGCCTGGCAGACCACAGTCCACAGGGTTGCAAGGAGTCCAACATGACTGTGTGACTGAGCAGGCATACACACACAAAAATACTTACACTGATTCATCTGGAACCTGATTTGTATCAGTATGATTCCTTAAAACACCTCATTATTAAGTTGCTGTTTAGTTTCCTCAAGGCTGTTGCCACCTGCAATTTTCATAGCTTTTAGAAAATGAAGAATAGTCCATATGTGGGCTGTGGGATGATTGATAATAGTCAACATTTTTGTAGTTTGTGACAAGAATGATATCTCTCTCAAGACACTGTTCATTGTGAGCCAGTTCAACATATCCTTCTAAATGTTTCTTTTGACCTCGATTTATCTGTTGCTGAATAAATGATCTTTCCATATAGTCTTATATAAAGTCAGATCATTATGCAATGTTGTCTCTGACCTTTAAATCTCCTTGGCTGTTCCTTGCTGCAACTTTATTCCGCAAGGTCAAGGATGGAGCTGTTCTAGCAGCAACTGGAATCTGTTCCTTCAGTTTGTTATTGATGGAGCATAAACAATGTCCAGTTGCTTTGCCATAAATTTTCAAGATTGATCCTAGCAACATTTGATTACTTGGCATATGATGTGCGTGCTCAATCATGTCTGCATGGACTGTAGCCTGCCAGGCTCCTCTGTGAAATTTTCCAGGCAAGAAAGCTGGAGTGGGTTGCCATTTCCTCCTCCAGGGGATCTTCCCAAGACAGGAACCGAATCTGCATCTTTTGCTTCTCCTGCATTGGCAGGCAGATTCTTTACCACTGTATCACCTAGGAAGCCCACATTTTACTACACACGCATTAAATCTAGGAAATTGGGTACAAATTTACTGCTACTGCTACTACTATTACTATGAATATAATAATAGTAATAAATGCCATTTTATCTTTCACTGTCCATTATGGTTCAGGCATTTTTACTGTTAATCTATTATCTTTTCCTTTCTTCACTGTATGTATATCTTTTTTTTTTTTTTTTACTGTATGTATATCTTAAAAACAATAGAAATTTATTTTATGTTTGCTATCTTTTCACCACTTTTTCTCCAAATTTTTCTGTGCCAGAGAGAGAGGGCTGTAGGGACCAAGAAAAAAAAAAGTCTCATCAAGCAGGAGAAGTAACCCCTAATGTGTTATTTATGTGATATTATTTTTTTATGACAAGATAGTCAAGATGTCAAAGATGGATAGTCTCAACATATGCTCCAAGTCGGACTGTTATTAAAGAAAAAAAAAAAGTACCTGCTTTAGTAGGAAGGATAGGAGCTTCTATACAACTTAGCTGAAATAGTATTCAGTCTTAACAAATAGCTTGTAATACATCCAAGAAGAAAAAAAATTCCTTTTATCTGCCATTTTCACTAAAGCTCTGAACCTTGAATACATAAATGGATCATATATGCTCTTTTCTCTTTATTCTATCCTTTACTCTTTTTTCCTTATTTACAAGTAGAAGTTTTTACATTAGAAAAATGCACTATTGTTCTGATTTATTTCATACCAAGTTTATGTCTGGGCCTACCATTTTCATGTGCATTCGCACAAATCTTCTATTCAATTAGCCATCTGGAGTAAAGAGCCTTTCTTGTCTGCGATGTTTTATATACTGGAGATTTCAATTTCATCTAATTGCTTCATTGTAATCTTATTTTTTCCTTGTCCATAGTATATGTTATATTTTTTGTTGACTCTGTTTGCCCTGTAGAAGATGGGTACCTTTACTGTTTTCGTGTCATAATATTTTAAAACTAGAAGTGACCTTTGAAACACCTCATGCAAAGAATGAGTTTCAGAGCCGTGACGTCACAGCTGGAACCCACGTAGCCTCACTACCAGTCTAGCTCTCTTCTCTCCTGTCTTGCATGACTATATATAATCCTGCACTATTTTTATTATACAACTGCTGGCTTTAACCATAAATAAGGCAATTATTAATTTTCTGTAGAAGAAAGAGTTGAGTTACATATGCTAGGATTCTAAAGAATGTCCTGGGAGTTTATTTTTTTCATGGACTCTTAAGAGTATAATTTGGAATCTAAACTTTTTAAAGTAATTTGAAAGGCACTGTATAATGCCATGGCTTTCCAAGTGTAGTGGTAAAGAACTTCCCCGTCAATGCAGGAGATGTAAGAGACAAGGGTTTGATCCCTAGATCAAGAAGATCCCCTGGAGAGGGACATGACAACCCACTCCAGTATTCTTGCCTGGAGAATCCCATGGACAGCCACAACTGAAGCGACTTAGCACATGCGCATGTATGACACCTCTCTCCTTCCCTCTCTCCAACTCTCTCTCTCTCTCTCTCACACACACACACACACACCCTCTTATCCCATGGACAGCCACAACTGAAGCGACTTAACACATGCGCATGTATGCCACCTCTCTCCTTCCCTCTCTCCAACCCTCTCTCTCTCTCTCTTTCACATACACACACACACACACATCTCTTTGCATCTTCTTCTCCCTCTTTCCCTCTCCAAATGCTGTATGAGACACTAAAGATAAAATGATAAATGAGGCATAGACCCTGCTTTAAGGAGCAGGAGCCCATGATTCCTAAGGAAGACAGAGAAGTAAACCCAGGTGATATTTGAACTCAGGTAGTAGAGCAAGCTCTTAATTTAGAAAGGAGAAGGAAGAGTTAGAAGAATAATCTAGGAATGCTTCCTTGAGGAGATCACACTTAAACTGGATCTCCAAGAATGAGGAGGAATTAGCACATAAAGACAGAAGAGAGCTCTTGGTAGGCAAATATCATTTGCAACAACCAGATGCTGAGCCTATAGGTTACCTTTTTATATCCAATTCACACTAGCAAATGATATTAATTGCCACCCTTGTTGTGCTGTGCTTAGTCACTCAATCATGTCCGACTCTCTGCAACCCCATGGACTGTAGCCCACCAGTCTGCTCTGTCCATGGGGATTCTCCAGGCAAGAATACTGGAGTGGGTCAGCATGCCTTTCTCTAGGGGATCTTCCCAACCCAGGAATCAAACCCAGGTCTCCTGCATTGCAGGTGGATTCTTTACCATCTGAGCTACCAGGAACCCCAAGAATACTGGAATGGGCAGCCTATCCATTCTCCAGGAGAACTTCCCAACCCAGGGTCTCCTGCATTGTAGTCGGATTCTTTACCATCTGAGCTACCAGGGAAGCCCTGCCACTGTTGCTATCACAAATATATCACTATATTTACCTTGTTCTCATCAAATATATGTAAGTAGCAGTTGTTATTGGAAAAGAAGAGGAGTAGGGGGCACAAGGTAGAGAAAATAGATTACTAATTATGGAGTCAATAGTTCTAGAACCCTCAGTCTGCTCCATCCCTCTAATCTACAAAATAATGTTTAAGTTCACTTAACTTTAGTCTACTCCACCTTTACTTGAGAGAAAATAGTATCTTTACTTCCTCACAACCTAATGGTGAATATCAAATGAAAAATAAGGAAGTACTGTTAGAAACTATATAGCATTATACAGATACAGCTATTACCTCCTACATATAATGTTCCTATAATAACCCTCTATGTGTACCAATAACACTAATGTTTATACATCCAGGAAACAAAGGAAGCCTGTGCTATATTCCACACTGATATACACATGTCTGTTTGTACTTTTCCTTAAAGACCTTTTCACACTTGTGATATTTAATGTTTTCTTTTTCTGTTAGGTCTGAGACTGTCTTATTCACCTCCATCTTCCCTGCACCTAGTAAATTGCCTAGAATATGTTGAAGGGGATATGCCAACCTAATACTCAGAAAATATTTACTGAGTGTTAGTAAATATTTGGAATGAAATTTTAAAACCTGAATTATATACCTAACTGATAAACTCTTCCCTAGCTCTATAGACAAAATTTTTTATATTGTACAAAAATACAGGATTTGATAGGATATGTTAACTTTCAGTGGGTTTTTTCAATGGTCCTTTTGGCCAACGGTGATCCTATTTGAACATGCATACCCACAGTCTTAGCCACATTCCATGTCTTCAGTATATATTTGTTAGGTGCCTACATTATAGATTTATGGTGTGGAGTTATGTCCTGTGCAGAAAAACAAGTATCTGATACTTGTCATCTATATAAAGTTAGCAGCACATGTTTAACAGTGCAGCGAGGGACTCAGGCCAAAACATTACAGTAATTTAAAGGAAGGAGAGATGTGGGATGGTAGAGAATGATTTCATAGAATATTTTTACATACTAGCTCACATTTATTGAATGCTTCCCAAGTGCCAGGCATTGTTCTAAACTTTTTACATATATTAACTCATTGTATGCTTAGAACAACATTTGAACTAAGCCCCATTATACACTCATTTCAAATATAAGGAAATTATAGCTGAGTGACGTTAAATAACTTGCTAAAAGAGCTCAGTCTGATCCTACACAACTCCAGTACCTACATTCATAATTACTATCCTTTACCTCTTTCAATACAATGTTCAGAGTCAAGTCAGATGTAGCTGCTTAGAGAAAAGGATGCTAATGAAAGATGAGGGAAGAGTGAGTAAGAACAAAGGTAGGGAGCTGGGATGAGAGCAGCCCCATCAGAATGTAGAGTTCCTTCTGAAAGAATAGAAATCCCATCTGGCAAGTTCAGTGAGTTCATTACGAAGCCTTGAGTGATATGGTGAACAATTAGACTGTGTCATTTGGCAGTGAAAACTGGATATCAAGTTTTTAGTCAGTCCCGAAAACATTAATACACCGGTGCACAAAGGTCTGCAATAGGACCTGTACCTTCCAGCCTTTGAGGCAACCTTTGCTTTTCCAGAAAGTAGAGTGTGCCTATCTCTGAAAACGCTGCTGTTATCACCACTCTCATCAGCATCTATATGGCATTCCTTAACAGCCCCTGATTTATATTGGGGCATCTGTGATTTTCCTAGGCTGAGTCAATTATTGACTTGGATTCCTCTAAAAAGAATGAGTCAAACTTGCATAAATCTTAGGACTTTACCCTGAGGTCTTTAGACAAAGGCTAGAGTAGAGTGTGGGTGAGCTAGTCTGACAACGAGTTGAACGCACAGCCTATAGAGCACATAGGCTAAGGATCATATTAAATACAGCTGAAACCCTCACGATAGCACTGATCTCTGAATCCCATGTGCCTGAAGCCCACCCAATTTGTGGCCTTTTCAGGTGCTAGAACCATTCTTTTCCCTGTGCTATTTAACCCATCTTTTTATTCACTGCAATAAAAATCACCCTAAGTAATCCATTGCCCAGTGCTTAGATTTTCTCTGATTTTAGGACATATAAAATCTCTACCTGAGCTTGGTGACACAGCTCATAATATTATCTCCCCTTTTTCATCATCCCTTCTTTGTGACCTCTTCACCAGGACAAATCCCAGTGATTTTTCATCATTCAGTTCTGAAGCCTCAAATCCCAAGTCAGTATATCTTTTGGGTTTTTTTTTTCCAGGACTGCTAAAGTCCCTGCAATCTGGAGCTTGTGAAGCTCTGAGTGACCAAGGGATAGCTGTATATCACACCCAGAGCTTTCACATCGACGTACTCAGTGGAGACTTCATCCTGCTCAAAATGACAAATTAAAACAAATCCCAGAGCTTTATTCTTAAAGAACATAAGACATGTTTTCTTTTTGAACATTTCATTGCACTGTCTTCAGAATCAAGCTCTCTAAAGAACATTATTATACCTTGAGATTCTTGACACATTTCCTAATAATTTGAAGCTTCTGACATTAATACAATAAAAATTGCACTTCTGGAAAAAAAAAAAAATCAATGAATCTTTTTGGCAATCATCCTAAATCTGTAGGGATTAAATTCACTTCCCAGACATTGCTATTTCATATCAAATACAGAGTCCCACAGTATAATTAAGATAGTTGTAGAACCATATATTTCATACCCTAGCTGTCTGCTTTAAACTATCTTGGGAAGTTCAAAAATAATAAGGAAGCTACATCTTAACCAGAGTAATTACATTTGCTAAGCAGAATGGGATGAGCAAGAGCTATGTAAAGGAATAAAATAAATCCACCAGAAAATCAAGAATTTCTACATTCATTCTGATATATAAACCTTGCTGATAAAAGAAAAAAGGCTCACCTCCAGTTACAACTCCCAGGAGAATGGCAGCTATTATCCCCTATTGAGTTGGTACTTACCATATACAGCCTGAACAATTCATACAGAAAAATAAACCGTAACATTCCTGTTTATTATTACTTTAGCTGAGAGGTGGTGACATTAAACAGTTCTGCACTGCTGCTATCAATCAGCAGGCTGGTGATGTTCTCAGCATGGGACTAAGATTCCTTGGAAACCATGCTCATCAAAGCAACCAGCTGTCAGAATTCTTCAAATTAAACTGTTATTATGGTAGTATTCATTAGTCAGTTACTGACTATTAAGATATTTTTATATCGGCACCATTGACATTGGCTGTTGCTTTTTAATATGCAAGTTATATATAAACATGATTCAGTGGCTCCTGTGAGGATGACAGACTCTATTAGAGCTTGATGTCTGCTGTCTAAGGGCTGCAGCAAAGGACTCTGTCTCATCCATGCACACTTGAATTTCCCTGAGAAGTTGGATGTTTGTTCTGGTGGTTGGACTAGGGAGAAGGGTAGTAATAATACATTTCAACACTAGTATTTGCCCGGCAAAGTGATAGCTCAACATCAGAAATTATAACTCTGAAAGCTGTTTCTGAGCCCCTGATGACAGTGGTTTATGCTTCTCCAGCTTGATGGTTTGGATTTCCTTTTTGTCTGAGTTGCTAGGCACGTGTTTAACTTTTGCTTGAAATCCAGAATCAAACAAAGGATGTCAAATAGGGTGTGTAGAGAAGTAAAAAGGAAAATCGATATGCAAGCTCTGATAGAAAAAATAGGAAAGTACTTGGGTTCTTATTAATTTAAATAGTATCCTTGGCATTTAAAAGGTTCTTAAGTTTTAGTTTTTAGTTTCAAGGCAAATTTGACCTAAATACTTTTACTTCAACTAGAAAAGAATGTGTATTAAATACTCACTAGCCTAGAAAGAGCAATATATTATTTATACACATAGCACAAACTATGAAACCAAGAAACCAAGACCTTCTAGTTTTCCCCTTCCCTCATGTTAATATTCATACGGCATATAGAACAGTAGTCTGTTTTGTTGAAATGGAGAATATTTAGTCCAAATTGTTTATGTTGTAGATGAAGAAAGAGATTCAATGTATTAGGTCACTGGTGTCAGACTTAATTTTGTTTTTCTCCTCTAATTTCAAAATCATCTTGGATCTCCCATTCCACCTAGAAGTCAAGCCATTTCCAGGTCCTCACATGCATGAAGATGCCAGCAGACTGTGTATAAATCATCTTTACCTTTGCGGCAAGGGAGTGTGGGAATTAGTCATTTTCTTTGACCCAGATTCTGAGATCCCTATTTGAGATTCAACATCAGGGTAAGGTTTGATTTGGTGTGTAGGAGTCAGTGTGAACCACTGATATCACGTTAATAGCTTGTGAAGCCGTTAACTTTCAGGAATTTTGCAAGCCATCAACATGTTAATGGCTTGAAATGATGGGCTATGGTTGGATGGACTCTTTACACCATGGAAACTAGCAAACACTACAAGTCAAGCAGTGTTGGTGGTTGTTTCTTCTGGAGATTTGTTTGTTCTCCATTTATTAGCACATGGCTGTTTTGCTGCTGAGTCTCTTTTGCAATGTTCAGAACACAGGAGCAAAGTGATTACTCTGCTAATGAGCATTGCCACAATCACTCCTGATAAATTCATTCAGCAAAGAGTTACCATATTTCAGGCACTTTGGCCACCGTATACCGTTGTGCAGAACAAGTGAAAAATTTTAACCCGCCATCTGCATGTATACCTCAATTAAGTCCTGCATCTTCCTGGAAAAAGGAAGACACTTTTGTAAATCTCTCAAAAGGACTCATAAAGCGATGGGAGTGTGGTTTGGGACCTGCAGCCCAGTGTTTGTCAAGAGTGCTACTTTTTATTAATTTCCTAGAGAGACCCGTGGGCTCTGCATTTGCTGAAGACATGGAAATGAACAAGTCAAAGTTGTGATTTCACAGCTCACCTTCAAGGCAGGGGACAAAATGAACATGATTCGGGAAAATGATGATGCCTTGAAGCAAAGCTCTAAGGAGACGTGAGAGAGATGGAAGGTGGTAGGAGGGGGGCTGCTTTGGGTCAGGAGTTCAGTTCAGGCCTCTCTGTGGTCTTGGGAAAGAGCACTGCAAAAGGAGAGCAAATGTGCAGTGTCCAGAGCGAGCTTGTACTACTCAAGAACAGAAAACACCCAAGGTGACTGGAGGAGAATAAGATACATAGAGAGGGGTATAATGGGAACAGTGAGGAGAACAGGGGCCTTTCTTGTCTATAGGATGGAATTTGGGTTTTATTCTATGTGTAGTGAGAAGCTACAGAAAGATTTAAACAGAAAAGTAATGTGCATTTTTTAAACAATCACTCAGGCTTTTGTATGGAAATTAGACTGTAAGGAAACAAAAGTACACACAGGAGACCAGTTACAAAAATGAATCCTGCTGGCCCACACCTGAGTGCACACTTCCCAAGACAGGGCTTCTTTGTGTTTTAATTTTTATTTATTTTAGAATCTTGCCTCTGAAGCCCTCCTGGTTCAGTTACCACTCACAGCTCAAGGACCCAACTTCCACCTCTGTAAGCATTTGGTTTTCCTTGAATTGTTTTTAAATTATTTTTTATAAACTGTATATCATAGTGTATTTACTGAAACGATTTAAAGGGTATTTTAAGGAGCATGGGACAATGGAAATAGAGCACCAAGCATGGGAAAAATATGCCCTTTACATACCAAAATCAATTTGTTTGCAATCTCACCTAGGGTTGTTATGAAATAATAACTTTCAGGACTGAGACAGTCTTTTCTAAATTGGTATTTGTCCACTCTGGAAGCATGCTGATGTCATCTGAGGATTTTAAAAAATACCTATGCCCAGGTGTAACCAAAGAGTTTCTGATTTCATTGGTCTATGTGAGAATGAAGACATTGCAGTTTTTTTAAAGCTACCCAGATAATTCTAATGTATAACCGTGGTTGAATATTATACTTCCGAGTGCCTGGGCTTTTGGCCAAGACAAAAGGAAAATTGGTTGACTCCATGTGACACAAAAGCAACATCACCTGTCACCTTTGAGCCTGGAATCATGAGTAGCAGCATTGTTTTCTGTTTTGTTTTGTTTTCCCATGAAGAATAGACAGTTCATTTTAGTTTAGGCCCCAAATAGTAAGAGAGTATTTCTAGAACTTAGGGCATGAGCTAAGCAGAGATGTCATTCATCCCAAGAAAGAGATGTAAGCCGTCTCAAATACTAGATTTCTAGAAGTGAGTGTTTGCCATATAGAGACTGATTCTATTTTATTTTTATTCGGTGTAAAATACAAATGCGAAGTGGAATAATGGGAGAGTCCCCTCCTATAATTCCAGCCACTCAGGTACTCAGATCTTAGAAGGAAACGTGTACCCAAATAAATGTCAAAAGAGCTCTCTCATGCTTTTTAACCACCTACCCCCAATATCTTCACCTTCCAGAAAATTAACATTCATCAGGGAATGATGCAAAAAATAATAATAATAATAACAGAGTTGGAGAGTTTCAGGAAAGGGGAAGAAAACGAGAAAAGGACATGCACTTCTCTCCTAATTTCCATCAAGCTTTGTAAGGGACTTTCCCCAAATTATCTCAGTTACCATCAAAATAACCCATTATTAATATCACCTCCATTTTGCAGTTGCTGAAACTGAGGCTTTCAATGTTAAGTGATTTTTTTTTTTTTTTTTTTTGGTCAAGATCCCACATCTAGAAAACAGCAAAGAAGGAATCAAATTCAAAATCCCATATTCTTTCATTGTACTATAGTTCTTTCTCAGATAGAATCAGGTGGGGCACCTTAGAACTTGGAAAACTGGAAAACAGATCATGCAAAATCTGGAAAATTAATAGAATGAAGAGAGACAAATATCCAAAGCGTTTTTCTTTCCTGTTCTTTCTGGAGAAGAGGTACTACATCAAGGTTTCCAAGGAGGAATTTCTCATGGAATATGGAGGGATTCCCCAGCTACAAAAGCCTTCATGGAACAGGCCAGCAATGACATGGACTGCAAAATGTGGAAAAGAAGAGAGGCATCTTAGGTTAGAAGCACATAACACCAAGGATTGGCAGATTGTTTTGTGTGTTAAAAGACAACTCTTCCTTTTCCTCATCTCTCCCATAAAACCATTGCAGAGACACTGACTTTGAAATGGCTTTTTTTTTTTTTTTTTCTTTTCATTTTTTCTTTGTCAGACTATGACATTCAGGAAAAATTCCTGTCAGCTTCTATGTTTATTTTACATAAAAGCTCATTCATCATGGTGATACAGAAGAAAAGGTCTTCGGAACTTTTTCTTTTTTAATCTACAAAGGGATTTTGAGAGTTCTGCAGAGTGGACCTGTTCTTTCCTATGGAGCAAGCATTTGCTGAAATGAACCAAGGAAATGGAAGCCAGTATTTTCTACCTGCTGCAACTTACTCAACCAGTTTATTTTGAGCACTTTGACACCTTGCTTCTAAGTTAAACAGCAATTTCATACAGAACTCCACTTTCCATTATGAAATCATTATCATTGCTAAAGGGACAAAACAGCTTCTTCTCAACAAATAAAAATCTTGATTTTAGCCATTTACTCCAATCAGCAACTAACCTCCTGTCAAGCTAAAAGAAATGCAGTGGCACACATATTTTCATAAAGGTTTATGGATACTTTCCAACATGTTATTTTTTCAAAATTCTTCCAGTGATTCTCTTTAAGGTCCTATGAACTTTCTAAGTCTTTGGGAAATCTTATGTGTCCTTATAAATGGCTAGTGGACATCTGTATTCTGCCCATCCATGCAGTGTATATTGGCCTTTCTCTTTGTTTTATTTTGAGTTCCAAAGACCAAAACAAAAAAAGTTGAACACAAAGCAGTCACTCTTTGCAAAAGGTTGGGATGATATCAGAGGCTGCCAATCCGGTTATCTGTTAGGGAGGCTATTTGAATCCTGCCGCCTCGGTTTCCTGTTGTAAAGGCTGCTTTAGCCCTTTTGTACACTTGGGGAATTTTTTATTCATTGCATTGTCATATCTGTGAAATAGAACTATTTGATGACAACACTGCTGTGAAATAGAAGGTAACCTTTGCTTCACTATCAGGCAACTGGGGAAATGCAGTCATATCTCAGGGCTAGGAGT
Source organism: Cephalophus harveyi (assembly GCA_006410635.1). Taxonomy (NCBI): domain Eukaryota; kingdom Metazoa; phylum Chordata; class Mammalia; order Artiodactyla; family Bovidae; genus Cephalophus; species Cephalophus harveyi. The sequence goes on along the minus strand of SJYT01007634.1, from coordinate 534,758 downwards.
GATGTCATTAAAAGGCAAGCCTGTTAAAAGAGAAACACAAAACAATGGACTTCCACTGCATTCTCCCTAGTAGGAAGACATTCCATCCAGGAACAAATGTCCTGACTGGGTAGGATTACTCCTGGAGTTCCAGTGTCACACTGGGACAAAAGGCGTTGACAGCTGCCAGGAAACCAAACTGTGACATAATGTAAGTATATCATGATGTAGTTATGTTTCCTCTCTTTTTGTTTTGTTGCCCTAAGCAAGAGAACTTTATAAATAAAACCCCAAGTCAGAGGACCAAACTTGGTGTTAGAGACTTTAATTTTCCAAATTAGTAACCATTCTAAACCATAACGTCTAGCTCAGGGTTTGAGTTGGTACTCTTCTTATCTTAACCTGATATAGAAGCAGCTCTTCTTTTGGGGAATGCCTGGGTACCCATAAAAAGGTGACCATAAAGATTCTCTTTATATATGCTGCTATATTCTGTATAATAACTTTTCTCACATGTGTGCTACATTCTTAAGCTCAGTATTAAAGAAGTTTTTAACTATTGGTCTTACCAGCAGTATGATAGTTTAATTACTAAGTCATGTCTGACTCTTGCAACCCCGTAGACTCTGCCAGGGAGTTTGCCAGGAGTCCGCCAGGCTCCTCTGTCCATAAGATTTTCCAAGCAAGAATACTGAGGTGGATTGCCATTTCCTTCTCCAAGGGATTTTCCTGACCCGGGGATGGAACCCCAGTCTCTTGCATCACAGATGGATTGTTTACTGACTGAACTACCAGTGAAGGTGGGCAGATACTAAAGACCACTTTTTCAGCTGCTGTTTCCATTATTTGAGGGTCAGTTGTTCTTCTGATTCTAGGCAACTCTGGTATCTTCAGTGATTTATTATTCACTTTGTGAATTTTTTGGACCCTTTGTTTCCTTTCTCTCTCCCACTGCATTATCTTTACTTCACCATTCACTCTTAAACTCTTATCTTTCCAAATAGAGATCAAGGATATAGGGCTGAAGCCAGGCATCATGACTCCTTGGAAAAATGGATGAGGACTGGATGGGTGAGGAAGTACTGAGAATTCTTGGCTGAAATGCAGTTTTAGAATTTTCTATGGATTTTATTATCTTTGCTCTTATTCTTTCCCATCCAAAATTATAATTGAAATATAACAGTTTTATGTATCAGCATCTGGATATAATGCAGTTTGTCCATTCTGCCTGTAAAGATGCTTGGATTGGTAAAACATCTGGAGAAAAAGAGGGGTTTTGATATTATCTAAACTTTGGATGTTGTCATTTTTTATTTTCCTATTCAGTGTTTATAAAAGAATAAGATTTTCCACATTGTTGATAGAAATTGTATATTGAAATCATATGGAGATCTTTTTTCAAAGTACACATGTACCATGTCCAAGCCTGGAGATTCTAATTTAGTTTTCTGTGTCGGGGATCAGGCGTGTATGCTTTTTAAAACTTTTCAGGTGATTCTGAACTATGCCTCTAACTGAAAACCAGTAGGGTGAAGACAAATTTATTTTATGTTTTCTGTGATGGTATTACTTTGACTCATAAGAAAAAAAGTTGTCACTACTTCTCTATCTACTATCCATTTTTAAAAGAATCCTCTGGAGGTTGTTTAAATGATTTTCATTTACATACACATTTCCATAGGTGAAATTTTTAAAAGCTCCACTCTACTGAGTTATATGCTGCAATCCTGATTGCTATATTCATTTTAGTCAGCAAAATTAGATTTCTCAATCTCACCAATTATAGAACAGACATAAAAAATACCTGTGGTAAGATGCTTAACTTTGGATCATCGAAAAAGCGAGAGAGTTCCAGAAAAACATCTATTTCTGCTCTAATAATATGCCAAAGCCTTTGACTGTGTGGATCACAATAAACTGTGGAAAATTCTGAAAGAGATGGGAATACCAGATCACCTGACATGCCTCTTGAGAAACCTGTATGCAGTTCAGGAAGCAATAGTTAGAACTGGACGTGGAACAACAGACTGGTTCAAAATAGGAAAAGGAGTATGTCAAGGCTGTGTATTGTCACCCTGCTTATTTAACTTATATGCAGAGTACATCATGAGAAATGCTGGACTGGAAGAAGCACAAGCTGGAATCAAGATTGCTGGGAGAAATATCAATAACCCCAGATATGCAGATGACACCACCCTTATGGCAGAAAGTGAAGAGGAGCTAAAAAGCCTCTTGATGAAAGTGAAAAAGGAGGGTGAAAAAGTTGGCTTAAAGCTCAACGTTCAGAAAACTAAGATCATGGCATCTGGTCCCATCACTTCATGGGAAATAGATGGGGAAACAGTGGCTGACTGTTTTGGGGGGCTCCAAAATCACTGCAGAAGGTCATTGCAGCCATGAAATTAAAAGGTGCTTACTCTTTAGAAGGAAAGTTATGACCAACTTAGGCAGCATATTGAAAAGCAGAGATGTTACTTTGTCAACAAAGGTCCATCTAGTCAAGGCTATGGTTTTTCCAGTAGTCATGTATGGATGTGAGAGTTGGACCTGTCTCTTATACACATCTGAGTGATGTCATTTCCTCCAGAGAAGTTCTTGCTGGGTGGAAGACCTGTGGTACTGTTCTCCAGCTCAGCAACTTGTCCCTCCAACATGAAACTTTCTCAATTTGCTCTCATCTATTTCCACCAGCCTCCTGGGTTCAGCCATGAATGAGCTTGGGGGTGGCGGCAGGGGTGGAGGGGGTCAGGAAACAGGCCTGTTTCCCAAGTGCATGGCATACCATGAGGGCTCAATAAACTTAGTAATCAGATGAACATGCGACCCACACTTAGAAGATGAAAGAAAAAAAGAGACAGAAAGGTCTCTTTTTCTGAGTGCCTAAGCAGTCTCTCTGCTTTGGGTACTGGCTGGGGGCCGATGCCAAAAAATGTTTGTGAGTCAGTATAATGCTGGTGAGTGGAGAGTTGCAGCTGAGGACCAAGGGCCTGGGCTGTCCTGTCCAGGGCAGGTCACTTCTCCTATTGGAGGCTAACAGACTCTGAAATTTAGACTCTGGCAGTTGGTGATGGACAGGGAGGCCTGGCGTGGGGTGATTCATGGGGTCGCAAAGAGTTTGACACGACTGAGCGACTGAACTGATAGTAAACCGAAGATTGGATTATGTATCAGAAATATGGGTCTGATCACATCTGTGCCCTTAACTCTAGGGCTCAGTATCTGCATTGGTTAAATGCGGAGTTGGTTAAGGTAAGCCCTAGGGTCCTCTTTGGATTCAGCATTATGGGATGCCAGTTACATTCTGTGTGAAATGGACTGGCAGTTGCTGACTGAAACAAATGCATGAGGGGTTACCTTTGCTGCTTTCCAGAGGACCACTATAGCTATGGAGTTAGGAGTACCCAGGAGCTACCCTTTCCCTGTGCCATCTGCCCCAGCCAGGAATGGCTTGGTCCATACAACCTGTTATCTAGGTAGTGGGCCTTAGACTGTCACATTGCCTGTCAATTCCAGTTCCTTTGCATTCATGATCCTTAAAGGTATTAGTTGCCTGATTGACTGACTGACTATGACTGACATGTAGACACAATTAACTCTTAGTTTCACTAGCCCTAAAATGAGACCCATATGTTCCTAATCTACATATAAGTGTTAGTATGTCTTCCTACAGTGGAATCACAATCAGGTACTTCAAATGAGATGTAGACTGGTGATTTTTAAGCACTTTGGCAGTCACGCAGAATTTCCACTCCATTGACTGATCTGTACCACACTTAGTAATGCCTATCTTTTACATATGATTTTACAACCATTTACAAGAGATTGAGCATAGAGAAGTACACTTTCTTTTTTTTTTTTCTTTTCCAAAGCATACTTGAATTACCCTTGATTAAGAGTTTTTCTCTAGTTTTGCCTCTGGGTATTTGTTACAAACAACTTTTCTACTAAAAAAAATCTTTTAAAAATATGCTGTACATAGTTAAATATTAACACATTACACTTACTTATATGTGATTCACAAGAATAGTTGCTTTTTTGTGCATCTGTGGTGTAAAATAGATACTCACTGAATTACTTCCTTTAATTTTGGAATGCCCACCATTTCTTTAATATGGTGTTGAATGAGACTTGCATGGGTAGATTGTAGACCTAATAGTAATCTCTCCATTTGAACACATGCCACATACTTTTGCTTTTAGAATCCTTCAAAGTAGCTTGCTTTTAAAGTAGGAAGAAATAAACTATTTTCTATATCATACTTCCTGAGAGTTGTAAACCATTGAAGGAACAATATCTATTCTTTGTTTGTACTGGTGGATCAGATGGAAAAGAATCTACCTGCAATGCAGAAGACTTGGATTCGAATCCTGGGTCAGGAAGATCCCCTGGAGAAGGGTCTGGCAACCCACTCCAGTATTCTTGCCTGGAGAATTCCATGGACAGAGGAGCCTGATGGGCTACAGTCCATGGGGTGGCAAAGAGTCAGATACAACTGAGCAACTAACACTCACACACCCTCTAAATAATAGTTCTCAGCATTTTACATGTGTCAGTACCCTAGACTATCACACAGTTTTCTCACCTGCCCAAATGTCTACCTACTGTATCTTCATACATTCAATGAACATCCAATGAGTACCTACCGTGGACTAGCTCTTTACAAGGCAATAAGGGAGAAACAGTGGGAAAGAAGACACTGTCCCAATGGAGCAAAGAAGACTAATGGATTAATAAAAAAAGTACTAACGAATGAGTAAAGAAGATACCTTAGAGCATATTAAATACTGTGAAGGAAAATACTTATGATCTGATACAGACTAGGGGATTATTTTGTATTGGGAAGTGAGAGAAAGCTGTACTGAGAAAGTGGCAATGTAAATTGGACTTTAATAAAAAAAAAAAGAGAGAGAGAAGCCAGAGGTGATGTAGAGAAAGAGAATCTAAGCCATGGGAAGAGTAAAGGCTAAGACACCAAGACTGCCACAAATATGGTGCATTCAAAGGAAGAAAAGTCAGTGGTGTGAACAAGATGGAGAATGGAGAAAACCATCAGAGAGAGAAAAACATCTGAGAGAAGTGAGTTGTGGCAGAAAGATTGGACTTTATTCTAAAGGCAAATGTAAGCTACAAGAGAGTTAATCTGCATGCAGCAGGGAGTCCTGAAAGGTAGCATTTGATTTATATTTTAAAAATTAGCCACTGGTTGGAAGTTGGATTATAGGGAGCAGCAGTAGAAGGAAATCAGTTAGGAGGAAACTATTGTCTTTATTATGGGATACTTACGAAGCACAGAGAGGAGTCTTACATGTTTTAAGTATTCAGTAAATGTTAGATATCATTGTGATTTGTCTGCTTTCTTCTCTCTTTCCTCTTTGTTCTTCTGATGATGATGAGTATCATTCTAATTGTCATTATTTCCATAGTCCATTTGGGAGATGATGGTGGCTTGAACCAGGGGTTTAGGGCCGGAGATGAAAGGAAAAGTGGATGGATTTGGGAAAAGTTTGGGGTTCCTATATATTTGAAGCCCAGATTTAGTCCTAACTCCTCATAACATTTCCCTGAGCAATCACATTTCCTCAGTTAGCTATTAAATCATCACAAGTCTACTTCTAGTCCGTTTTGTGTCTAAAACTCATTAGGTAAAGATAGGATTTGTGAAATGCGTTGAGAATTCTGAATCCCAGGTTCAACTTAAATATCTTTATTCAGAAGAAGGAAGAAATCTGTATTTCAAAATGTATGCTCCAGGTGATTCAGATTATGGTGGCTTGTCTACCCAACCTGGAGAAATACCAGTCTAAAGTTTGGAAAACAGAATAAGACTGGAGATAAGAGATTTGGGAGTATATGTATAGGTAGCGATGAAAGGGCTTCCCTGGTGGCTCAGCAGTAGAGAATCCATCTCCCAGTGAAGGAGATATGGATTTGATCCCTGGGTCGGGAAGATCCCCTGGAGAAGGAAATGGCAACCCATTCCAGTGATCTTGCCTGGGAAATCCCATGGACAGGGGAGCCTTGTGGGCTACAGTGCATAGGGTTGCAAAGTGTCAGACATGACTTATTGACTGAACAACAAGAGCAATGCAATGAAAACCATACACGTGGCTGCAACTGACTGAGGATAATGTGTAGAGAGAACAAAGTAGACCTAGAACTAAGCCTTGGGGGAGCCTTTGAAAGAGAATGAGGAGAAAGAAAGCTGAGAGCTATATCAGTGAAGCCTAAGAGCAGAATTTCAAAAAAGTACGCTCATATATTCATTCCTAGGAAATGCTATTAGAAAGCCTTCTCTCTGTTAGGCACTGGAACACAGCAAAGAACAAAACAGACAAACATCCCTGTTACTGTAGAATGTATAGTCAAATGAAACAGAATGACCTGAAAACAAAATAGAAAAGAGAGTTTTAAGGGCTGTTAGGTAGATGCACAAATTGCAGAGGTTTGGGAAATGAGTAGGAGATGAAAATGTGGAAACAGAAAATGTGATTTATACTTTCTAAATAGCCCTAAAGGGGAGAAAGGAACCAGACTCTATATAGCCTCTCCCTGCAACTCATTAGAGGAATTGCATGATCTCAGTGACAGTACACAAAGAAGTGAAAACCTAATTTTGAACTCTAGCACACAAAATTATAGATGTTGAAAGAGCTAAAATATCTTCAAGTGACCTGGAATCTGGAAGAACAAAAATAGAACCCTTTGCAGAATGGTCCAAACAACTAGCAAACAACAAAGACAATCTGTTTGTTTCTAGAAGAAAGAAAAAATTTTGTAAGATTTTTTGGACTAATAAAGAATGAAAATGCATCAATTAAAAGTAGTCAAACATTAAAATTATGAGATTGCTGTTCTGCGAAATATTTTATCCATATAAAAATCGAGGCAGAAAGGAATTTAAGACTGACTCAGATATAAAACTGTGTGACTCACACTCATTTCCTCCTTTCCTGATTGATTTCTTCCTGCTCTTTTCCTCACGAACTGAAAAGTGCACCTCAGGTCAGAGAAATCAGTTGAAAGTCCCAAACTATATTCATTGTTAAAATCTGTAATATTAACTGAGGGTGCAGATATCTCATTTATTCTGAACTCTGAAGACTTAAATGCTGTTTCCCATTGGCACAATTAGATATTCATGTATTGGCGTACAATTTTTAATTAATAAAATTGATTATTTCCAAGTATGCTGCTGCTGCTACTGCTGCTAAATCACTTCAATTGTGTCTGACTCTGTGCAACCCCATAGATGGCAGCCCACCAGGCTCCCCCGTCCCTGGGATTCTCCAGGCAAGTATTCATTAAAAATTATTCATCTCAATTTATTCATGATTAATATTACACCAATCAAAATTCCCAAAATTTTTGGAGTGTGTAGTATATTCAGCATAATAATATTTGGTTGGAAATCAGCCTGGAAACTAACTTTGTGAAAACCATCAGGAAAATTTTCAGATGGACCAATGATTCAAAGACAAACAATGGACTCACACAAAATCAAAAAAGAAAGACTAGGAAATTTTATTTCTAATTATGGAATAAAAATACTTTGTTTTCTACATAATATAAAACCTAGACATCATAGGGGAGTCTGACTAGAGAAAAATTTTAAATAGTAATAATAAAAATAATTAGCATAAGTTAAGTGAGAAAAACAGAAGAAACACTTGCAATCATTATGACAAAGAACTAACTTAACTTCCAAAAAGTATATACATTCAGAAAAAGAAATGATCCAATAGGAAAATGAGATGTGTATAAGAGACAGATATGGGCCTTTCTCTTTGTTTTATTTTGAGTTCCAAAGACCAAAACAAAAAAAGTTGAACACAAAGCAGTCACTCTTTGCAAAAGGTTGGGATGATATCAGAGGCTGCCAATCCGGTTATCTGTTAGGGAGGCTATTTGAATCCTGCCGCCTCGGTTTCCTGTTGTAAAGGCTGCTTTAGCCCTTTTGTACACTTGGGGAATTTTTTATTCATTGCATTGTCATATCTGTGAAATAGAACTATTTGATGACAACACTGCTGTGAAATAGAAGGTAACCTTTGCTTCACTATCAGGCAACTGGGGAAATGCAGTCATATCTCAGGGCTAGGAGTGATGTCATTAAAAGGCAAGCCTGTTAAAAGAGAAACACAAAACAATGGACTTCCACTGCATTCTCCCTAGTAGGAAGACATTCCATCCAGGAACAAATGTCCTGACTGGGTAGGATTACTCCTGGAGTTCCAGTGTCACACTGGGACAAAAGGCGTTGACAGCTGCCAGGAAACCAAACTGTGACATAATGTAAGTATATCATGATGTAGTTATGTTTCCTCTCTTTTTGTTTTGTTGCCCTAAGCAAGAGAACTTTATAAATAAAACCCCAAGTCAGAGGACCAAACTTGGTGTTAGAGACTTTAATTTTCCAAATTAGTAACCATTCTAAACCATAACGTCTAGCTCAGGGTTTGAGTTGGTACTCTTCTTATCTTAACCTGATATAGAAGCAGCTCTTCTTTTGGGGAATGCCTGGGTACCCATAAAAAGGTGACCATAAAGATTCTCTTTATATATGCTGCTATATTCTGTATAATAACTTTTCTCACATGTGTGCTACATTCTTAAGCTCAGTATTAAAGAAGTTTTTAACTATTGGTCTTACCAGCAGTATGATAGTTTAATTACTAAGTCATGTCTGACTCTTGCAACCCCGTAGACTCTGCCAGGGAGTTTGCCAGGAGTCCGCCAGGCTCCTCTGTCCATAAGATTTTCCAAGCAAGAATACTGAGGTGGATTGCCATTTCCTTCTCCAAGGGATTTTCCTGACCCGGGGATGGAACCCCAGTCTCTTGCATCACAGATGGATTGTTTACTGACTGAACTACCAGTGAAGGTGGGCAGATACTAAAGACCACTTTTTCAGCTGCTGTTTCCATTATTTGAGGGTCAGTTGTTCTTCTGATTCTAGGCAACTCTGGTATCTTCAGTGATTTATTATTCACTTTGTGAATTTTTTGGACCCTTTGTTTCCTTTCTCTCTCCCACTGCATTATCTTTACTTCACCATTCACTCTTAAACTCTTATCTTTCCAAATAGAGATCAAGGATATAGGGCTGAAGCCAGGCATCATGACTCCTTGGAAAAATGGATGAGGACTGGATGGGTGAGGAAGTACTGAGAATTCTTGGCTGAAATGCAGTTTTAGAATTTTCTATGGATTTTATTATCTTTGCTCTTATTCTTTCCCATCCAAAATTATAATTGAAATATAACAGTTTTATGTATCAGCATCTGGATATAATGCAGTTTGTCCATTCTGCCTGTAAAGATGCTTGGATTGGTAAAACATCTGGAGAAAAAGAGGGGTTTTGATATTATCTAAACTTTGGATGTTGTCATTTTTTATTTTCCTATTCAGTGTTTATAAAAGAATAAGATTTTCCACATTGTTGATAGAAATTGTATATTGAAATCATATGGAGATCTTTTTTCAAAGTACACATGTACCATGTCCAAGCCTGGAGATTCTAATTTAGTTTTCTGTGTCGGGGATCAGGCGTGTATGCTTTTTAAAACTTTTCAGGTGATTCTGAACTATGCCTCTAACTGAAAACCAGTAGGGTGAAGACAAATTTATTTTATGTTTTCTGTGATGGTATTACTTTGACTCATAAGAAAAAAAGTTGTCACTACTTCTCTATCTACTATCCATTTTTAAAAGAATCCTCTGGAGGTTGTTTAAATGATTTTCATTTACATACACATTTCCATAGGTGAAATTTTTAAAAGCTCCACTCTACTGAGTTATATGCTGCAATCCTGATTGCTATATTCATTTTAGTCAGCAAAATTAGATTTCTCAATCTCACCAATTATAGAACAGACATAAAAAATACCTGTGGTAAGATGCTTAACTTTGGATCATCGAAAAAGCGAGAGAGTTCCAGAAAAACATCTATTTCTGCTCTAATAATATGCCAAAGCCTTTGACTGTGTGGATCACAATAAACTGTGGAAAATTCTGAAAGAGATGGGAATACCAGATCACCTGACATGCCTCTTGAGAAACCTGTATGCANGACTAGGCGACTTCACTTTCACTTTTCACTTTCATGCATTGGAGAAGGCAATGGCAACCCACTCCAGTATTCTTGCCTGGAGAATCCCAGGGACGGGGGAGCCTGGTGGGCTGCCGTCTGCGGGGTTGCACAGAGTCAGACACGACTGAAGCAACTTAGCAGCAGTAGCAGCATAGGTAAAAGGTTCCAAGACATGCACTCGTTTACTAAAAAGCAAAACAAAAACAAAAGAAAATATAGAGCTTCCAAAGAGTTCTATGAAATATAAACTGAAGAAAAATAGAATAGATCCTCATTTTCATATAATCCAGTGCTTATAATACTGGATTCTGTGGCCTATCCTAGTTTCTTTTAGTTCCAGAGCCCCTGCTCCAGAGAGCTAAGAAATAAATTGGAAGGATTCAATAGAATATTATAATCTTTTTATCCTTCCTTCAGTGAGAGGAAATGACCTATTTCAAAAATTTTATTTAATATTTAGTTTGCATTTGCAGGAAAGAAAATGCTTATTCTCTTGCTTGTGTGGTTTCTATGTCATGGCTGTGCTTCTGGACTGCTACTACTGCTGCTGCTGCTCCTAAGTCACTTCAGTCGTGTCCGGCTCTGTGCTATCCCATAGACAGCAGCCTACCAGGCTCCCCAATACATGTTATTTATTGCTTGCATGTGCCCAAGTTAAGCAAAGATGTTCCCCCAAAAGAGTTAGATTCTGCAAAGGATAACCTAGACATAAAGAAAGTAAGCCCACACAGAAGAGGTCTGTTTTGTTCACTTAATGTTTTGTGCAAAGTTAGCATTCATTAAATATTTGCTGAGTAAACATTAGTTTATTTATACCTGTTATGGGAAATAATATTCAAAACATCATATTTGGGGAAGGCCATATGAAAGGGAAGATAGTAACAGTAAACAAATCGTTAAGCCAGACCACATGAATCCTGCTCCTTGAGGCAGTCAGTAGGCTTTTTGTTTTCTTTTGTTACATATGTCTTTGGATTTTTGACCAAATTTTCCTTGATTTGTCAGTTTTTTAAAGCCAAGGAAAAACGAAGAGAATATTCAGAGTAGATATATACATAGTAATTTCTCCACATAATTATTTAATGTTGAGGGAAAGTATTTTAAAATAGAACAAATAAACAGTACCATTTCACAGGTGAAAATGAGTGGGGAATTTGATAATGTTTATATCATCTAATTTACTTCTTTCATTAAGCAAGATAGCCTCTCCTTCCATGCTGCAATATGGAAGTTGTTTGTAAGATGAAGAGTAAAATTTCAATTTGATGGACAATCTTTGTTTTTATACTAATATACACGATCTTGACCTTCAGAGTTCTTGGATGTAGCAGCTGATTTCAACTTCAACCTTTGTTCAGCCTTACTAACAACCATAATATTTAAATAGCAAAAGTTATTTTAACATTGAAATTGTTAGAATTTAGAGAAGTCGGAGAATTGAGGGAAGGGGGAGGTTCCTATGAAGAGGAATTTACCCTAACACATCCTTGGCCCCTCCCTATTTTTTAAGCAGTCTGCCCCACAAAAAGTGGCATGACCCCACCTGACTTGTGAGTTTGAAAGTGCTAACTGGCCATAAATGACTCTCTTAGCTCATGCTCCTCTTGAGAATCTTCATCCTCAGCACCACCAGGGGCTGTCTACTAGAGATGAGGAGGAGGCATATTAGTTTCTTGAAGTTGTTATAACAAGTTACTCCAAATTGAGTGCCTAAAAATCATAGAAATTTACTCTGTTAGAGTTCTGGAGGCCAGAATTCCAAATTCAGTTTCACTGGGTCAAGATCAAGGTGTCAGTAGGGCTGGATTCCCTTAGAGTCTCTAGAAGGGGGGCTATTCCTTGCTTCTTCCAGCTCTTTGGCTGCTGGTATTCCTTGGCTGATGGCTGCATCAGGCCCATCTCTGTCTTTGTGGTCACATTGCTTTCCCCTCTTCAGCTTGTCATTTATCATACCTTCTGACTCTCTCACAAGGACACTTCTCACGGCATTTAAGGCCCATTTTGATAACCAGAAAAAAATCCCTTCATCTCAGCATCCTTAACATAATCACATCTGCAAAAACTTTACCAGCTAACATTCACTGGTGCCAGGAATTAGGATCTGATATCATTGATGGCCATTATTCAGCCTACTACAGGGAGGAAACTGTCCATTATGATCAGGACAGACCAGGAATCTCCCAAATTCTAATCTATTTATCCCACAGACTAAGTTACATTCTCCAACTTAACTTTGCCCATAATAAAGCTAGTATTTTGTTCTAATCTTTCTCTTCTTAACATAGTTAGAACATGGACACAGAAAACAGGTGCTATTTATTGGAGGCCTCTTAAAACTTAGTGGGAGAAATGATATAAAAATCATGGCACAGATAATCGCAGGTAGACTACTTCAAAAAGTTCTTTTTACTGTGTACCACTGTGAGGAGGTAGACGAGTAAAAACAAAATAAGGCAAGGAAAGGAGAGGTGGAGCATGGAAATGCAGACCTAATTCAACCACTGTGTGCACACTCATTATGCACAAGGGAGTATCTACATATGGCACCTGAAAAATATCACTGAATTAATAATTTAGATTGTGATTATGCCTCTAATTTCCTACCATATTCTACTAAATAGACATTGTAATGAAAAGCATATTTTATTTACAATTATAGTTTATGAACCCAAATGTAAACTGACAGTAATGAGAAGATGGTGTCACTAAATCCATTTTAATGTAAATTGCCACATTTAAAATTTTCTGAAAGCAGGAAGGGCAGTTAATGAACCTCTTACTGATATCCTTGTCAGAAATGCCTGACTTAAACTCTGATCTTCTGTTTCAGAGTGCTCGATGATCACTTCCTCTTCATTTAAGTGTTTATTGTTTCTCTTCCTGATACTCTAATTATAACAGTTTTTCTTTCCTCCCTCCCACCCCTCCCAGCTATCAGCAAACCTGGTTTGAATTAAAAAGGAACAACTCTTTGGCTATAAACACAAATCTCTCTCCCAAGCAAGAGCTCCCTTGCTGTGTATATAGCAGAGAAAGCAATGATGTAACAAGGGTAATTATAACCTGAGCTGGCTGGTGTCACTACAGAGAGAGCTTGTCAACATTTCGCTATGCATAATATTACCATTGCCTCTGCTGATAGGAAATACCAGGTTTGGGGTTCTCTGACAGCTTTAGGTCTAACAATGCAACTTTTAATTGAAGAGTCTGCTACAAAATGTTGTGTTTACTGCAGCCTTAGTATTATAATGCACAAAGTCTCCCCGCCTCCCAGTGGGGACCACTATAGAATTGAGGCCTACTTAAGGTTAAGGTGTTTGAAAGAAGCCATAAGAGGAATGATTCATACTTAAGGTGAAAAAGCAAGTTTATTCAATAGTTTTTTTTTCTTTCCTCAAAAATGTGTTCTCTTGGTGATATTTTAGCTTGTATTATCCAGAGACCTACAACAATTTTATGAAATTTTCATAGAAACTAGAGAAAGTAATGAAGAGGTCAAGGCTTACCTTTGAATTCATAGGCAAGTGAATGATTTGGGGGGAAAAAAAAGTTGTAATTCCTATTACACATAAAATCCTCATATTCTGAAGACGTAAAGAGCCTTTAGAACTTGATTAGATAAATACCAACAACCCAATAGAAAAGTGGGCAACAAATATGAGCAGATACTCAATACAAACAAACATAAATGTAAAAATGCTCACCCTTATTGGTACAAAAAGAAATGCAAACTAAAATCACACCAAGATATTCTTTACCTTTTAGATTGGCAAAAAATCTCAGTCTGACAACACACTCTATTTGTGAAAATGTGGGAAAACGGTCCCATTAACTGCCAAGAATACAAAGTGGTCCAAACCCTGTAGAGGGTGTGTTAGTTTTCTGTTGCTGCTGTAACAAAAAGCCACACCTTAGAAGCTTATAACAAGACATTTATCACCTTACAGTTCTGTAGATCGGACATCCCACATAGGTCTTGCAGAGCTGAAATCAACGTGATGGCAGGGCTGTGTTCCCTACTAACGATACCAGAGGAAAATCCATTTCTTTTAAGTTCTAGAACTGAGGTCCCTATTTTCTTGTTCATTCAAGTTGCTGGCAAAATTTAGCTTCTTATCTGTCAGTTGAGGGTAATTTCCAGCTTCCAGGGCTGCCAAGCGTCTTTGGCTCATGACCCTTTTCTTTCATCTTCAAAGATAGCAATCATGTCAAATCCTCCTTTTATCACATCTCTCCCATAAGCTTATCTGCCTTCTCCTTCTTCCACATTTAAAGACTCATGTGATTGTATCTTGGACCAACATAATCCAAGGTAACTTTCCCAATTTAAGATCCTGAACTTTTATCACATCTTCTAAAATTTTTTGCTATGTATAGGGTAATATATTAACAGGTTCCAAGGATTAGGGTATGGAATTTTTTCTTCTTTTTTTCAGCTTTATTGAGATATAATTGATAAATAAAATTATAAAATATTAAAAGTGGTGTTGGAGAAGACTCTTGAGAGTCCCTTGGACCACAAGGAGATCCAACCAGTCCATCCTAAAGGAGATCAGTCCTGGGTGTTCATTGGAAGGACTGATGTTGAAGCTGAAATTCCAATACTTTGGCCACCTGATGTGAAGAGCTGACTCATTTGAAAAGACCCTGATGCCAGGAAAGATTGAGGGCAGGAGGAGAAGGGGACGACAGAGGATGAGATGGTTGGATGGCATCACCGACTTGATGGACATGGGTTTGGGTAGACTCTGGGAGTTGGTGATGGACAGGGTGGCCTGGCATGCTGCTGTTCATGGGGTCGCAAAGAGTCGGACATAACTGAGTGACTGAATTGAACTGAACAGTATACAACATAATTTGGTATACATTGTGAAAAAATTCTCCTAGGATATGAACATCTTTGAGTGACCATTGTTCTGCTTAACACAGCAGGCAGTTTGTCAACACCTACCTCATAACAGGTATGTTTGTCCTTGACTCAGTTAGCCCACATCTGAAAATGCATTGTACATCTATATAACCAAACACAGCAAAAATGGCTTCTGTGCTAACTTAACCCTTATTGTACAGTTTATCACACCAAAAAAAAAAAAACAGAAAAGAAGTGACACCAAATGTTCCCACTAGGATACTGATTAAACTATGATATAGTTACTGCAGCTATAAAAATGATATAAACTTTGTATTGTTATATAAAGATCTCCAGAATATATTATTAAAAAGCAGGTTTATATTAACAACATACAGTATGTTACCTTCAGTTTCAGTTCAGTTCAGTCACTCAGTCACGTCCAACTCTTTGTGACCCCATAGACTGTAGCACGCAGACCTCCCTGTCCATCACCAGCTCCCAGAGTCTACCCAAGCCCATGTCCATCGAGTCGGTGATCCCATCCAACCATCTCATCCTCTGTTGTCCCCTTCTCCTCCTGCCTTCAATCTTTTCCACCATCAGGGTCTCTTCAAATGAGTCAGTTCTTTTCTAACTGTTGCTTCTTGACCTGCATACAGATTTCTCAGGAGGCAGGTAAGGTGGTCTGGTATTCCCATCTCTTTCAGAATTTTCCACAGTTTGTTGTGATCCACACAAAGGCTTTGACGTAGTCAATAAAGCAGAAATAGATGCTTTTCTGGAACTCTCTTGTTTTTTCAATGATGCAGCAGATGTTGGCAATTTGATCTCTGACTCCTCTGCCTTTTCTAAATCCAGCTTGAGCATCCAGAAGTTCACGGTTCACATACTGTTCCTTCAGTTTGCTGCTGCTGCTGCTGCTAAGTCGCTTCAGTCATGTCAGACTCTGTGCGACCCCACAGATGGCAGCCCATTGGGCTCCACCATCCCTGGGATTCTCCAGGCAAGAACACTGGAGTGGGTTGCCATTTCCTTCTCCAGTGCATGAAAGTGAAAAGTGAAAGTGAAGTCGCTCAGTTATGTCTGACTCAGCGACCCCATGGACTGCAGCCTACCAGGCTCCTCCATCCATGGGAGTTTCCAGGCAAGAGTACTGGAGTGGGATGCCATTGCCTTCTCCGGTTCCTTCAGTTTAAGAACCTAATATTGACATTTTTATAAGATATACCTAGCTTAAGCATTCATATGTGATTTATATTTTAGCAATAACATATTCAGTCTGTATACATATAAACTGGTTTTGTAGGTTCTTATTAATAAACAAAGGAACAGAGCACAAGATACTAATAGAAATGAGGTTACCAATAGGACATAGATAAGCAGAAAAAAGACCAGGATAATGGTGTAAATAATATTTCTCAGTAGACCACTTCTTAATATCATTTTTCCATTTAACCCTATGATTGAACTACTTATACAGAAATTAGCATTAAAGCAAAAAAATTAGTTAAAAACTTTCAAAAAAGCCTCTTAAGTTGGGGAACTAGACTTAGTCTGCACCAGAGTAGCTTTGTCTTACATAAGTTATTGAGGGACAGGAACACTAGTTGGCATGGAATTTTGTTTAATACTTAAGTTAGGAAAAATAGTCAAACATAGAATAGTCAATAGGAATTTTTGTAACATTAGGAATAATGTGAGTTTAAAATAAAATGTTTTTCACAGTAAATATAAGTGGTTGAATGTCCACTGAGTTTTTCTCCCTTTCTAATATTTCCTGTGCTTTTCTGTTCCTATTAATTCTGTTATTTTTAAGTCATTAATCACAAACTTCAGCCTGGCATGAACTTCTCAGTTTCTGCAAAGCAAAAGAAAAGCAGATGAACTAAAGAACAATGGTTCTATAACCATATCTAGTACTGGGGTCAGTACCCTAAATATTTCTAGTTTGGTCAGTGTCTACTCTCAAAAATGAACCAGTGTAGGTTATATACTGGTAAAGAAAATAACAAAAAAAAAAAACCCTCTTACTTCAGTAGTACAATCTGAAACCACTTATAGGAGTTGCAGCATTTATTTTTAACACCTTGGTTTCCTACAAGCCTTCAAAGTCATTTATTGCCTTTCAGTGATGTGGTAAATGTCCAAAATACATTACAATGTTAATGCAATTTAAGAATATTGTCTCAGGGTATATGGATTACAAGGTTTTTATTTTCTTCTTTGCAGATATATTTTCCAAATAAGTATCTTACTTTCTGATCAGGAAGAGAAATATGTAGTATTTACTCTTTATAAATATCTCAGTCTAGCTTTCTATGATTCTTTCATACCCTACAATAATGATTAAAAACTGGTCTAGTGTTTGTCCAACAACCATCTCTATCAAGTTTATGAAATTTAGCTTCCTTACCTGATTCTATTTCATCTCATTATCTTCATCAGCCTGCTGCCTGTGATGTTTTGCTCTTCATCATACTCAAGAATGTCTTTTAAAAGTGAAGTCAAGAACAGCTGTGTATGTGTGCACGCACATGCATGCATAAAAGGAGAGGAGAATGACTAATTTTCTGTGAAAAACATACCCTACAAAACCAAAATATTTCCCACAGGCAAAATAAGGAAAGAGAAAGTCTTGTGATTAGTTGTAGCTTGTTAATAGAATATGTCTCTTGGTTTCCAACATATCACCATTTACGTGTACTTACTTCATTATTAGTTGATTAACAACCAGCCCTTTGGGCAGAAGGAACACAAGTTCCTGTCAAAGATTCAGCTAGAATCAGCCTGGTTGCTCAGATACCTCCTTCATTTTTAAGTCAGAAAAGCACCCACCTCACATGACATTTTCTTTCATTGTATTAAAAATATAATTTAATTTAGATTGCTTGAAACCTTTATCTTCATAAGATAGTGTTAGAACACTACTTCTGAGGAAGATTTGGGCATTCATAGGAGGGCTGTACTCAGGTAAAGACAAGTAGGAAATCCTCTAAGAGCTTAAATGAGGTCCATATATAATCGATCCATATTTAAAATTAAAAAGGTCCTATATTACCATATATACATTTGTACACATAAGTACCTTTTTTTGTAGAGACCTGTGATGAACTCATTTATAAAAATAAATTACTTGTTTTATCATTCTTCTTAGACTCAAAGTTATGGCATTTATTGGGATTCTGGGTTAGACATCAATGTGAAGATACTGTTCACAATGTATCCTAATGGGGAAAAAAAATGGTCAAGTTGGGTTCAGTACATTAATCTTCTTTCCCTCATTATAGAAAAAATAATTAGACATTGAAGTTGGGTTGGATGAGGGGAAATAGACAAGCTTTGTTAGATCTCAACAATCCTTTTCTCCTCAATTTTATCCTTTAGAGAAACAAATAGAAAAACCCCATTAAGTCAATATGAGTCTAGTCACAGTGCTTCACCATTTCAAGTAGCTCTGATTCCCTAGCCAAATAGATACCGATCCTGTTGTCTAATTAAAACATCAAATAACCCAAAGTGGTCCAGAGAGTGGTGATCCACACTTTTCTTGTTGCTTGAGATTTTAAATAGTGAAAACAGGATACCAAACAGTATAATCCCTATCTGCTCAGACTGTCCATCAGTTTACACACACGTGCTCATCACACACACAGGCACCTACACAAACACGTACACACATTGAAATTACTTGAGATTGCTTCCCAACCCAGTTAGATAATAAATTAGCTAAAGCTCAAAATGTCAGAGTTAAGTGAATGAAGCCAAGCAGATGGAAGTCTTTGCCATTCTGGCAATCAGGAAGCCACAGAGAAATAACAGACTTTTATGTAGTTTGTGAAAATGGAAAAGAGAAGTCTCTTTTTTTTACTAGAAACTCAAAAGTATCAAGACATGCAACTCCAATTTAATTCGGAATCAATCATCTGATAACTCCACTTCTATGCTCCTCTTTGAGATAGATTTCACATTGTAAATCATATTAGAATATGCTCTACCAAACTGCACTGCACTCTCTGGCTTATCCCCATTGGAAATGAGTAAAGCTTTCTGTTATATCACTGAATCTACTTGAAACAAAACCCTTGTGAACTCAGGTTGAAAAGAAGCAAGAAGTATAACAAAGGAAAGCTTTGGTGAACTTTCCTGAGCTTCAGAGGTACTTTAATTCGATTTATAATTACCCATGAGAAAGAGGATCATATAAATTTTTTATTTTGCCACTCCATCAAGACTACAAATAGATCTTCACAGCAACTACATGTGCTCTGACTCAGACACAATTTGCTTGTGCCTATGACTAGCCCTGTGCTTAGACCACAGCAGGCAGACATAAAGGTGGCTGGATATAATAAAACCTTCACCCTAGTTACTCACAGTTCTATGTTATTTTATGCCTTTAATTAGCTGGATAGAACTGGTTTCAATATCAAACAAGCCTGAAAATCCAGAATGTTCTTCTGTTGTCACTGCTTTCTTTTATTCTGTTCTGTTTGATAAAGTGATACATGTCTGAGGACTTGTGACATATATTAGGTTATATGTTAGTGATACAGGATATGTAAGATGAATCCCTGACCTTAAGAAATGTACCACCTATTGGAGGGGTGGTCTTGGGGCCCTTTTCAACTGCTAAGTTAGCAGTGAGGCCAGTCCTTGAAAACTTTGGTGGGACACTTCACACAGTTGTCGCTGCTCCCCAGGACACCCACTGGTGAATCCCTGAAGAATCAATTCACTGTCTGTCTCACATATACAGTTTTAATGTATTGATTTTATGGCAAAATAATAGAAAAAGTCCCAAACACATTATTTGGTGTATGTAAGAAATGAGTATATTATACTAACACAAGAAAGGCACTATATAGGATTATGCATTGGATTCATTTTTAACCTTTTTTTTTTTTTTTTTTTTTTTTTAGAAAAAAAATCCTGGCTTTTAAGTTGACAGAACAGTTACTTCTCTATCAGGAGGAAAAAAAGAACGTTCAGTTGCAACTTCAACTAAATGTTCCTGATTCAGTGGTTTTGCTTTTCCCTGAGGCAGATTTGAGATCATTCACAGTAACTTACTGCAAAACGATCATGTTTAAAGCAAAGAGAAAATATCTGTATTTGGTAACACAAGTGGCAAATTTTTACAAAATATTAATGAATTAAATTTATATATAAATATTTGATGTTGGGATAAAATAAAGAGTATTTTGCAGGTTTATTTTACATGATGCCTCAGTTAAGAATGCATATTTTTCAAGTAATAGATATTACTAAATTATTGAGATTTCTTATTTTTCACTACCCTTGCTATTGTTTCATTGGTGTTTTTTGATTTTTGGCTACTGGATTAATTTGAATTAATGTGCTGTTTGCTGAGGCAGCTAATAGGAGGAGAAGAGGACGACAGAAGATGAGATGGCTGGATGGCATCACTGACTCGATGGATGTGAGTCTGAGTGAACTCTGGGAGTCGGTGATGGACAGGGAGGCCTGGCGTGCTGCAATTCATGGGGTCGCAAAGAGTCGGACACGACTGAGCGACTGAACTGAACTAAACTGAAAGTACTCTTGCGTGGAAAATCCCTTGGACGGAGAAGCCTAGTGGGCTGCAGTTCATGGGGTCGCTAAGAGTTGGACACGACTGAGCGACTTCACCTTGACTTTTCACTTTCATGCCTTGGAGAAGGAAATGGCAACCCACTCCAGTATTCTTGCCTGGAGAATCCCAGGGATGGGGAGCCTGTTGGGCTGCCGTCTATGGGGTCACACAGAGTCGGACATGACTGAAGTGTCTTAGCAGCAGCAGCAATATTACCCCCAAAACCCCATATCCATGCATATAAATGCATACTAAGTTTACAAAGTAGGGGATTTTTGTTTGCTAATACTTTTAAGTAATAGATGCTAAGAACAAGTCTAGAATTTCAAGGTATCCTAGAGAACTGTTATTACAAGTTCTTTGTTTAAGCTGGAAACTGAATCAGGAAAAGTAAGTATAGATCAGTTTATTATTATGATAGATTTATCACATCCTTTGCTCTTCCTGCGTCAACTACCAAGTATCTTTAAGGGAAGCTGAGGGAGGAAACCCTGCGATGGGAGTTTTGTTGTTATTCAGTCGCTAAGTCATCTCCAGCCCATTGCGACCCCATGGACTGCAGCACACCAGACTCCCCTGTCCTGCACTGTCTCCCGGAGTTTGCTCAAATTTATGTCCATTCAGTCAGTGATGCTATCTAACCATCTCATCCTCTGTCATCCTCTTCTCCTGCTGCCCTCGATTTTTCCCAGCATTAGGGTCTTTTCCGCTTATCACATCAGGTGGTCAAAGTATTGGAGCTTCAGCTTCAGCAACAGTCCTTCCAGTGAATATTCACGACTGATTTCCCTTAGGATTGACTGGTTCGATCTCCTTGCATCCAAGTGACTCTCGAGTCTTCTTTGGCACCACAGTTCAAAAGCATCCATTCTTCTGTGCTCAGTCAGAGTCCAGCTCTCACAACCATACATGACTACTAGAAAAACCATAGCGTTGAGAATGCAGACCTTTGTTGGCAAAGTGATGTCTCTGCTTTTTAATACACTGTCTAGTTTTGTCATAGCTTTCCTTCCAAGGAAAGCTAGAGTCTTTTAATTTCATGGCTGCAGACACTGCAGTGATTTTGAAGCCCAAGAAAATAAAATCAGTTACTGCTTCCACTTTTTCTCCATCTATTTGCCTTGAAGTGATGGGACTTAATGCCATTACCTTAACTATTTAACACTTTCTAGAATTCAAATGTTAGTGTGGTCCTAATCTTGAGAAAAGAAGTGGTTTTTTCCCTCTAATATTTAAGAATAATTTTTTACTGGCCTTAACTACTGTGCACTTGTTGACATATGATTACGGTAATTAAAATCTATTGAATGTTTGCCAGCTACCAGTCCTGAGACTAAGTTTATTACAGGCATTTGTTTTTATTGTAAACATTTGTTTCATTTAAGCTTCACAATTCAGTAGTTCAGTTCATTTCAGTTCAGTCGCTCAGTCGTGTCCGACTCTTTGCGACCCCATGAATCGCAGCATGCCAGGCCTCCCTGTCCATCACCATCTCCCGGAGTTCACTGAGACTCACGTTCTTCGAGTCCGTGATGCCATCCAGCCATCTCATCCTC
>SJYT01007634.1:482767-507529 GCA_006410635.1 Cephalophus harveyi | reverse complement strand
ATCACTTCATGGGAAATAGATGGGGAAACAGTGGAAACAGTGTCAGACTTTATTTTTGGGGGCTCCAAAATCACTGCAGATGGTGATTGCAGCCATGAAATTAAAAGACGCTTACTCCTTGGAAGAAATGTTATGACCAACCTAGATAGCATATTCAAAAGCAGAGACATTATTTTACCAACAAAGGTCCGTCTAGTGAAGGCTATTGTTTTTCCTGTGGTCATGTATGGATGTGAGAGTTGGACTGTGAAGAAAGCTGAGTGCCGAAGAATTGATGCTTTTGAACTGTGGTGTTGGAGAAGACTTGAGAGTCCCTTGGACTACAAGGAGATCCAACCAGTCCATTCTGAAGGAGATCAGCCCTGGGATTTCTTTGAAGGGAATAATGCTGAAGCTGAAACTCTAGTACTTTGGCCACCTCATGTGAAGAGTTGACTCACTGGAAAAGACTCTGATGCTGGGAATGATTAGGGGCAGGAGGAGAAGGGGACGACAGAGAATGAGATGGCTGGATGGCATCACGGACTCGATGGACGTGAGTCTGAGTGAACTCCAGGAGTTGGTGATGGACAGGGAGGCCTGGCATGCTGCGATTCATGGGGTCGCTAAGAGTCGGACACAACTGAGCAACTGAACTGAACAAAAAATAAAGTTAAATTTTTCAATTAAGTGAACTTTGCACTACTTAGTGCTCTTTTTTCAGTTTACCAATTCTCTCTCTTGCCACTGACTTGATATGTGTCGAAAATGGCGGCGGGAATGGGAAGCAGTACAAAAAGGACAGGTGGTTGATGTTGAGGAGAATCATGAATTTGCAAATCTGTCCATTTCTACCTATATTAAAGCTTCAAATTTAATGTATTTCGAACGGTAAGACTGAATTCACATATTATTTTAAATGAAAAGCACATATTTGCATGTGTCAGCAAAATAAGTCCTTTACTATTAGACTTATATAGTCAAAGCTGTTTGCATGTATATGTTGCTGGCCAAGAATCTTTAATTTTTTATTATATAACATTTGATAAACATACAAAAGAATATATATATAACAAATACATAGACTACAAACCATAAAAGTAAACGCCAGTGATGCCACCTATAAACTCAGTACCTACAGCCTTCTAACCTCACTAGTGCCATGGGTACCTAGCTCTGTACCCTTCTTCCATGCCTTTTCCAACTCCTGCCCCAAACACATCACTACCATCCTGAATTTATCATTTCCACTTCCCTGCTTTTTTTTAATCAAGATGTAATTGACCATCTCAGTCTCTGAAGGAGGCAGCTGGGGATGAGATAGTTAAATAGTATCACTGACTCGATGGACATGAATCTGAGCAAACTCCAGGAGATAATGGAGGACAGAGGAGCCTGTGTGCTACAGTCCGTGGGGTTAGCAAAGAGTTGCATATGACTTAGTGACTGAACAACAACAACAAATAATTGACATATAATATTATATTCATTTCAGGTATACAACATAATGATTCAGTATTTGCACATGGTGCAAAATAATCACTATAAGAAAGCTGATTAACATCTTAATGTTACCAAGCATAGTTACAAATGTCTTCTCTTTTGATGAGAATTTTTTGAGATTTACTCTCTTATATATGTAAGACAATATATTATCAACTATGATCACCAAGCTGTACATTATTTTATAATTGGAAATTTGTACCTTTTGACTGCCTCCTTCTACCCCCATTCTCCAACCCAGGCAATCATTAATCACTTCTCTGTATCTATGAGCTTCATTTTTTGTTTCAGAGGTTTTTTAGATTATACACATAAGTAAGATCATATGGTGTTTGTCGTTATCTATGTGACATTTCATTTAGCATAATGCCCTCCAAGTCCATCCACGTTGTCAGAAATAACAAGATTTCTTTCTCTTTTATGGCAAATAATATTCTTGTGTGTGTGTCTGTATTATCTGTGTGTGTGGGGGGGGGGTCTTTTGCCTGTTCTTTATCCTTTCATCCATTCATGGGCACTTAGTTTGCTTCTATATCTTGGCTATTATAAATAGTGCTGCAATAACTAAAGTGAAAGTGAAGTCGCTCACTCGTGTCCGACTCTTTGTGACCCTATGGACTGTGGCCCATCAGGCTCCTCCGTCCATGGGATTCTCCAGGAAAAAGTGGGTTCCCATTTCCTTCTCCAGGAGATCTTCCCACCCCAGGGATCGAACCCAGGTCTCCCACATTGCAGGCAGACTCTTTACCATCTGAGCCACCAGGGAAGCTCTAACTAAAGGGGTGTATATATCTTTTCAAGTTATTGTTTTCTTTTTTTAATATAAATACCAAAAAGTGGAATTGCTGGATCGTACGATAGTTCAATTTTTAAGTTTTTAGGAACCTTCATATTGTTTTCCATAGTAGCTGCATCAATTTATAGTCCCATCAATAGTACCTGAGGGTTTCCTTTTTTTCTACATCCTCATCAACACTTGTTATTTCTTGCCCTCTTGAAAAATAGCCATTCTAATGGTATGAGGTGATATCTCACTGTGGTTTTGATTTGTATTTCTCTAATAATTAGTAATGTTAAGCACCTTTTCCTGTATGTATTGGCCTGTATGTGTATTCTGTGGAAAAATATCAATGAGATCTTCTGTACATTTTTTAATCACATTGTTTGGCTTTTTGCTATTCAGTTTACATGAGTTCTTTGTATATTTTGGATATTAGACCCTTATAAGATATATAATTTGGAAATATTTTCTCCCATTCAGTAGGTTGTGTTTCATTTTACTGATGATTTCCTTTGCTGTTCAGAAGCTTTTTAGTTAAATGTAGTTTCACTTGTTTACTTTTGCTTTAGTTGTCTTTGCCTTTTCAAAAAGAATCTTAACATCTGTGTATTCCTAAATAAAACTGCTTAGTTTTCCTAACTTTTGAATTTTCTAGAACTACCATCTTGCTACGTACATAGGTGATCCTTGTGAATTTGTTTAATCATTCACCATTATTTTATAGGGTTAGTCTTGTTGGAAGTAATTGTGGTCTGTTTTCGTGGCGATATAACATTCCCTTTTATGAATATAAGAGAATATCGATTATCTTAGTGATGGACATTTAAGTTGTTTCCTATCATTTGCTTTTATAAATGGTGGTCCTATGAACATATAATTGTACATGTTTCCTATTTGTGTCCGTTTGGGCTACTCTAACAAAATACCATAGACTAGGTGACTTACAAACAACAGAAATTTATTTCTTACAATTCTGGAAGCTAGAATTCCAATATAAGGGTGCTAACATGGTTGGGTTCTAGTGAGGGCCTTGTTCCTGATTACAAACCACCAATTTTTTGCTGTGTCCTCCCATGGTGGAAAAGCAAGGAAAACCTCTTTGGTCTTTTTCATAAATGCACCAGTCCTATTGATGAGGGCCCTACCTTCATGACCCAAAGACCCTACCTTCAAATACCATCACTCTGGGATTAAGTTCAACATACAGATTTGGGAGTTGTAGTGAGTAAAGTGAAAGTCATTCATTCGTGTCTGACTCTCTGCAACCCCATGGACTATAGCCTGCCAGGCTCTTCTGTCCATGGGGTTCTTCAGGCAAGAATATTGGAGTGAGTTGCCATGCCCTTCTCCAGGGGATCTTCCCAACCCAGAGGTTGAACCCAGGCTTTCTGCACTGCAGGCAGATTCTTTACCCTCTGAGCCATCAGGGAAGCCCTGAGGGTCGTTCTACAGTATCTCCTAAACATGACTACTTCTATATCTCTTCTGTGTCCTCTATAAAGAGGACATCTCTTTATAGAGCAACACTTAAAAGCTATTAATGAAAACCCAGTTCACAATCTAAACTTTTTTTTTTATTATTATAGCATACTTGCAACGTTTCATTGAAAGAGAAAACGTTCATTAAGTGTACCTCCTGTTTAGTGTATTTTATAGTCATGAATATTTACCAAGGAATGATTTGAATATAATATGTACATATCTATAACAAAATTGAAAAAGCCAGTAAAATTATTTGAATTTTTGTAGGTTTTTTGACCAAATAAGAAAGTTAAAGCATTTCATTTGTTTAAAAGGCTATTAAAAGTGTTAAACATTCTCACTTAATAGGAATCTGTTGCTACGCTCACTCTAGCAAAAGAAAAAAAAATTGACATTTTAAATATACATATGTATAAGTAATGTAAATACCATACAAAACTGAAAAAGCTGATAAAAACCGCTGGTGATACCAAGTACACTGCTGCAGCTATAGTCACATCTCCTTTGCAATTCACTGATAATGGATTTGGGTTTGAGATCCAGCTATCATTAGGAGAGGAAAAACCTAGCATTTAATTCAGTGCTCATACGACCATGAAACTTCAGTTAATGTACATGTTTCTAAATGGAACACTGATTTAAATGATAATACTGCACATCAGAATGCTTTTCATTGCAAGTGACAGAAATCTAAAACCCAGTTGGGCAAAAAGGCAAGTTATTGGGTTAGTTTGTTAAGAAGTCCTGGGTAAACCTAGCTTCTTCTGCAACTCAATTCAAGATCTCATACAGTGCTATAAGACCTGATCCTCTTCCCAAATTTGGCACAGGTCTTGTCCCCATTGGCTTTCAGAGCTATAATATCCCAGGTTCACATCTACAGGAAAATGGACACACATTTCTGTCATCAATCCCTGCCAAATAGCATGCATGTCATTGTCTTTGACTGAGTCGCATAACCTATCCCCAAACCAGTTTCTATGGACAAGAGAATACAACATTATGATTAGTCAAGCCCTTCTTACCTGTCTGCCTCTGGTAGAGAAGTAGTCAACCTAATCCAAAACATCAAACTGAGCCTGAGGGAGAATGCAGTTCTCTAGGGAAATATGCAATACTGAGTGGCGATTTTTGCTTCAATTTTTAAAAATTTTGTTTCTACAGAATTCTATTTCAAATTCTACACCTCATTCCTAATTACTTTTCTCTTTCTCTTTGCCTTTGGTGCAGTTATTTTATATTCTTTAAGTGGAGGGAGATTTGACTGTCTGTATCACCCTCCAAAGTGTCATTACAGATAGATATACTCTGCACTCTTGCATTCTCTGTCACCACTACAGCTATCTGCAGCTGTAGTGAGGAATCTGACATTCTTGTACTCTCCCTTCAGAAAGTCAGAAGGGAATAGTTATGACGTTCAATAGATTCAGAATGTCCCAAAGCAAATTTTAAGCATTTTGTACTCAAGATTGCTCTTAAGTTAATTTATAATTATCTCAGCTCTAGTTTCAATTTTCTTTCATCCTCACAAAATTCTGTTATCATTTCACGCCAGAGGAGATCTACCCACTTTGCACCCAAACAGTTTAAAATTTGATATTATACTGTGCTTAAAATTACTCTCTTCAAAAACAGCCCCTGCACACTGATACTTCCACTGGCTCATTCCTGTGGAACACATGAAACATATGCTCATTAGTTACCGGAGCCAATTTAAATGATAATGTTTTCAAATAGCCAACATCAAATAAACTTAGGGAGTAAACATCATTGCAACATGGTAAACAAGCTCTGAAGTGCAGCTGAGTGTGAAGGTGATTATCAAGGGACAGAGCTGGTGGGTACAGGATAAGCAAACCAATCTATTGCCAGACAATAATGTAAATTTCTCATGCAGTGCACTCCATTACTTCTCTTTTAGTTCTGCTGCCACTGTCTCCTGCAGGTTAAAAAAGAAAAAATCCTGAGCTCTTGCTGGTATATTTAATGTCCATTAAAAGCAAGGAAAGATATTTTACATTGGGGAGGATGGACATGAGGTTTTGGATGGCTCTGTAAGGTATAAAATAGGGACATGAGTATTCTAATATTGCTATGAAGTGTATTCAAATTCAGAATATCACAGATTCAATACACAAGCCAAAAGACTGCTTCTATAAACTTCATCAGTAAAAACTCATTAAAAAAAAATCTCATCCTTTATCTCCTAGTATTAAGCATTTTTTAAGTAGCGTTATAATACTTAGTACACTTTAGGAGAAAAATAAATGCCAAGTCACATCTGAGAGGCATCGAATATACCAAGAACAAAATAGACTTAGAATATTTGAATGAGTATGAAATGGTAAGAGGGGAATTTATCAATGAAAAAAGAGGAAGGAATTGATTTTCAGCAGAAAGCTTCATGTGCAGAGAAATGAAAATATACGGTCCATTTTGAAAGGAAGAAGTTAAGGAGTGGGAGGGAGGAGTAGAAAGAAATGAAGCTAAAAAGACTACTTTGATCTTATTTGTTTTAAATTTTAAATAGCAAGTATTACAAAATTTTAAATATAGAAAATTAAGGCAAAGAAACCAAATAATGGATCATAATCTCAATATCAAGTTAACCTTGTTGACAACATTCTCAATAAAATCATAAAATCATACATAAATATAAAAGAAAAAAGTAAAAGCACCCACTTTATCATCTCTGAAGTCCTTCCCCAAAGGGAATTACTATTAATAGCTATCAACAGTTAATCTTGAGTCTCCCTTAAAAAATGTGTTTTGAAAAATTTGAATTTGTACATAGAATAAATCATATTCTTGCCTGGAGAATCTCATGGACAGAGGAGCCTGGCAGACTATAGTCCATGGGGTTGCAAGAGTCGGACACAGCTTAGTGACTAAACCACCAAATGTTGCTCTACATCTTGTTGGTTTTTTAGGATGATTATGATTTCTGGCATCCTCCCATGGCAACAAATACCGGCCTAACTCAGTAATTTTGGCAACTGAATGGTATTTCATTGTAGAGTCGAAACAATTTAACTGATTTGATTGATGGATGTTTGGGTAG
Organism: Cephalophus harveyi; assembly: GCA_006410635.1. Classification (NCBI taxonomy): domain Eukaryota; kingdom Metazoa; phylum Chordata; class Mammalia; order Artiodactyla; family Bovidae; genus Cephalophus; species Cephalophus harveyi. The sequence goes on along the minus strand of SJYT01007634.1, from coordinate 500,723 downwards.
TTTCTGGAAGACTTTTTAAATTATAATGTTATTTACATACATATCTTGGTACCCAAATATTTGGGCCAAATAACTCCAGAATCTTTCAAAACTACATCCTTCCATCAACAGTTTATCAAATATTCTCTTCTCATAGACCTGACATCCTTGGGTATCATCAAGTCTTTTAAATTTACTAGTGTAATAGGTGAAATCTTTGTATCTTGATTATTTTATTTCTGTTTCTTTTAGAAATAGAGTATGATTAGAAATAGAAAGAGTATGATTAACCATTTTTTCATACTATGTCTAGTCATTTTTGGACATAGATTTTGAAGAAATATGTTACCACATTAAGGGATTTAAATGTTTTCCTGGGACTAAAAGTTTTTGTCTCATTAAGAGTTGAAAGGAAAAGTCATTCAGTTGTGTCTGATTCCTTGTGACCCCACAGTTCATGGAATTCTCCAGGCCAAAATACTGGAATGGGTAGCCTATCCCTTCTCCAGTGGATCTTCCTTACCCAGGGATCAAACCAGGGTCTCCTGAATTGCAGGCAGAATCTTTGCCAGCTGAGCTACCAGGGAGGCTAAGTCTTGGTAAAATTAAAAGTTAAGTCTTGGTAAAATCTGGATGATAAAATAGAAAAAGAAGTAACTATTATATTATCATATGTTTTTGACCTACATGATTAATTTCTATATTAGGTTTACTCTTAAGTCTTATCAAATAAAAGTTATTTGGATGGGGAGTCAGTCCTTCAAGCTTTTAACTTTGACGTATTAACCTGCCCAAGAAAATTAAGAGGAATAAGTATGGAACCTCTAATGCATGGAGTACCAGTGGTGGGAAAGATGCTGCCATATATATTCAGCCACATAATCTCACTGAAATTGGTATTTTTATCAAGGATTTCTCAGCAAGTATTTATTTCTTTGGATTAAATCAACCCCATTATTTGAACTACCAAAAAGACTGTTGAGTTAAGAACAGCAGTTAACTTTTATGTCATTTATATATTCAAACATTTATCAAAGCCTGATTCAGCAGCAAAAATATGGGTCCTTACTTTGTCATAACTGTGTTGAGTGGCAATATAAACTCAAAAAGATTAAACGGTGTTTCAAAAGGGACACTGGAGTCCCCATTGCAGTTATCTGGTAGGTCCTGCCTTGCTGCACCAGGCATAACAGAACCCACTGTAGGCTTTGGCCCTTGTATCTAACTCTAATCATGCACATGACTTCATTCTAACACCAGGTCTTCAGCAGGCTGTACTTCAATATTTCTTAAAAAGCATTGGATATATTCTGTTAACATGCTATCTTATTGACCCTCATACTGCCATTAAAACATGTATTTATGTTCAAAAACAAAAAGTACCTTGCTTGCCTATGATATATGACTACTATTAATAGAAACAAAGCTGCATTCTCAGTCACAATGCTGTTTTGGAAATTGTCAACATAGGATATGAACAGTTTGCAATTTTCAGAGAATAGATCAATCAGGAGCAGAAAAGAAATGTTTCTGCCAGAGACACAATTTCCTTTTGTAAATCTCTGTTTTTGCAGACAGGCAGGGATGGTTTGCTCAGGGACCACATGTTTGCCTTCAGTTTACCATCTATTTAATTCAAAGGTTGCTTCTCCTTTTTAGGGTAAATAACCACAACTTATACTGACTTTAAGGGAATATTTTCATACCATATTGTTTAGTCAGACTCATGAATTTCAGTTTTTGGTTCTGATCCGTTTTGTTTTTCCATAATGAGCCATACTCAACATGACATGCATTCACACACACACATACACAAATACACGCACACACACAAAACCAATGAATTGCACAACCTCTGCTCTGATATTTATCCTTATAAGGTTGTTGGGATAGAAAATGCAGCTGGGTTAAATGGTAATGATATTGATATCTCTCTCCAATGCCTCTCAATTTGATAGTCTATTAAAATCTCACTTGTCGACTTAAACCTCATAAATTTATTAAGGAGACTAAAATACCCTGTTTTCAAATTGCTAAGCAATAGTTCTCCTTTCCCCTTCAATTTATTTTTCTCTAGATTTGCAATCCAAAAATCAGAGAAGCCAAAACCTCATCACTATGGAGATATTCATGTGCCTTTTTCTTTTTCTCTAGAAAATAAGTCTGTGAACTGCACACAACAGTGTAATTGACTCTCTGGTGCAGCTGCCATTGGGTCTTTCCTATAAGAAATCATATTAGCCTTCCTTTTAAATGTGTTCAGGGTAATAAGTCATCCTTGACATTCACCATTCATACAACAAAATGTCTGTGTTACTAAATCAGCCCCAAGCTTATCAAATAATTAATTCCAGATTTGTAAGTGACACAGATGATGTCAGGTTTTTGTATTAAGTAGGACCTTGATCCCCAGCATTTACTGGTTGCAATCCTTTTACTAACAGATAACATCTGCCAATGAGTAATACTTGGTTCCAGGGAAGAACAGCTTTTAGTGATTTTATTCCTGTGAAGTTTACTATGTTGACAATGCTTTATGCCAAATGCTTTTGTTTAACCGCCATAAAGCAAGAAATTGCTGTGCAAACTCTTTAACACTTTTTTAAGCCTTGAGGGGATCACATTTAAGAATAAGAAGACTTCTATTCAGTCCTTGGAGGAGGAGGAATCCTTGTCTGAGGAGGCCTTGCAAACAGCTATGAAAAGAAGAGAAGTGAAAAGCAAAGGAGAAAAGGAAAGATATACCCATTTCAATGCAGAGTTTCAAAGAATAGCAAGGAGAGATAAGAAAGCTTTCTTCGGCAATCAATGCAAAAAATAGAGGAAAACAACAGAATGGGAAACACTAGAGATCTCTTCAAGAAAATTAGAGATACCAAGGGAACATTTCATGCAAAGATGGGCACAATAATGGACAGAAATGGTATGGACTTAACAGAAGCAGAAGATATTAAGAAGAGGTGGCAAGAATACACAGAACTGTACAAAAAAGGATCTTCACGACCCGCATAATTACGATGGTGTGATCACACACTTAGACATCCTGGAATGCAGTCAAGTGGGCCTTAGGAAACATCACTACAAACAAAGCTAGTGGAGGTGGTGGAATTCCAATTAAGCTATTTCAAATCCTGAAAGATGATGCTGTGAAAGTGCTGCATTCAATATGCCAGCAAATTTGGAAAACTCAGCAGTGGCCACAGAACTGGAAAAGGTCGGTTTTCATTCCAATCTCAAAGAAAGGCAGTGCCAAAGAGTACTCCAACAATGGCACAATTGCACTCATCTCACAAGCTAGTAAAGTAATGATCAAAATTCTCCAAGCCAAGCTTCAACAGTACGTGAACCATGAACTTCCAGATGTTCAAGCTGGATATTGAAAAGACAGAGGAACCAGAGATCAAATTGCCATCATCCATTGGATCATTGAGAAAGCAAGAGAGTTCCAGGAAAACATCTATTTCTGCTTTACTGACTATGCCAAAGCCTTTGACTATGTGGATCACAGTAAACTGTGGGAAATTCTTCAAGAAATGGGAATACCAGACCACCTGACCTGCCTCCTGAGAAATCTGTATGCAGGTCAGGAAGCAACAGTTAGAACTGGACATGGAACAACAGACTGGTTCTAAATCAGGAAAGGAGTACATCAAGGCTGTATATTGTCACCCTGCTTATTTAACTTATATGCAGAGTACATCATGTGAAATGCTGGACTGGATGAAGCACAAGCTGGAATCAAGATTGCTGGGAGAAATTTCAGTAACCTCAGATATGCAGATGACACCACCCTTAGGGCAGAAAGTGAAGAAGAACTAAAGAGCCTCTTGATGAAAGTGAAAAGAGGAGAGTGAAAAACCTGGCTTAAACTCAACATTCAGAAAATGAAGATCATGGCATCTGGTCCTATCACTTCATGGCAAATAGATGGGGAAACAGTGACAGACTTTAATTTGGGGGTCTCCAAAATCACTGCAAATGGTAACTGCAGCCATGAAATTAAAAGTCGCTTGCTCCTTGGAAGAAAAGTTATGACCAACCTAGACAGCATATTAAATAGCAGAGACATTACTTGCCAACAAAAGTCCGTCTAGTCAAAGCTGTGTTTTTTCTAGGAGTCATGTATGAATGTGAGAGTTGGACTATAAAAAAAGCCGAGCACTGAAGATTTGATGCTTTTGAACTGTAGCATTGGAGAAGACTCTTGAGAGTCCCTTGGACTGTGAGGAAATCCAACCAGTCCATCCTAAAGGAGATCAGTTCTGGGTATTCATTGGAAGGACTGATGCTGAAGCTGAAACTCCAATACTTTGGCCACCTGAAGTGAAGAACTGACTCATTTGAAGAGACCCTGATGCTGGGAAAGATTGAAGGCAGGAGGAAAAGGGGACCACAGAAGATGAGATGGTTGGTTGGCATCACGAACTCAATGGACATGAGTTTGAGTAAACTCTGGGAGGTGGTGATGGACAGGGAGGCCTGATGTGCTGCAGTGCATGGGGTCACGAAGACTCAGACACGACTGAGTGACTGAACTGAACTGATTCAGTGCTTGTCATGGACTCACTTCAGAAATTACCAGTGAGCTCATTGCCTTTATATTTTGGATAATATCATTCTATTGAGTAGGAAATAGACATTTTATACTAAGGCCAGATGGGGAAGGCTTTGAGTTATGAATTCTGTCATCTATATCATAAAAGAAGGAATGAGAATACTCCCAAATTAGCCAAGTGTCTTACTTTTGGAGTGGGAGATCACAGATAAGCAAGGGGAGAATCTACAATGATCTGTGTGTATTAAATTTGGAAAACTTATTATCAATTGATTTTAGCCAAATATAGACACAAATGGTTATATACAGAAATATTTATAGAAATTTATTAATATATAGGAGTTAGTATATACACATGTATTTCCTTGCTATGTCAACTGAGAGGACATAGAAGCAATGACACCTTATTAGTAACCAACATTCTATCACCCAGATCTTGTTTTCTAATTCCATTCTCCAATGAAAAGAAGCAGACTCCTTGGAGAAATTGCTAATTCTAGGATTTTGTGGCGGCGGGTGGAGGGAGGGAGTGGGGGCAGCGAGGGAGTGTAGGAAGAGTATCATTGATTTACAATGTTCTGTTGGTTTCCAGTTTAGAGCACAGTGATTTATATATTCACCCTCTTTTAGATTATTTTCTCATATAGATTATCATAGAATATTAAATAGAGTTCCCTGTGCTATACAATAGACCCTTGTTGATAATCTACTTTATATATATAATAGTAATCTACTTTATATATACTATATATAATCTACTTTATATATACTACCTTACTATAGTATATAGTAGTATATAGTATTTATGTTAATTTCTACCTCCTAATTTACCCCACCCACCTTTCCACTTTGGTAACCATAAGTTTGTTTTCCAAGTCTGTGAGTCTGTTTCTGTTTTGTAAATAAGTTCATTTGTATCTTTTTTTTTTTTTAGATTTCACATATAAATTATATCATACTTGTCTTTTTCTGACTTACTTCACTTAATATAATCTCTAGGTCCATCCATGTTGCTGCAAGTCAAGTCTAGGCTTTGAATAAAAAATGTAAAAGATGAAGTTGGAGCATCTTATAAGGCCAGAAGGTTAGAAAGTGGTAAAAACAAAACTACAGATCATGTCAAAAGAATATAGAAGCCAACTGAAAAAGTTCCAGATAGCCAAAACTGTTAACAATTTGAGCAGTCAAATAGTATTGGATCAAGTGCATGTATGCTATGTTGCTTCAGTGACCAACCTAGATAGCATGTTGAAAAGCAGAGACATTACTTTGCCAACAAAGGTCCATCTAGTCAAAGCTATGGTTTTTCCAGTGGTCATGTATGGATGTGAGAGTTGGACTGTGAAGAAAGTTGAGCATGGAAGAATTGATGCTTTTGAACTGTGGTGTTGGAGAAGACTCTTGAGAGTCCCTTGACTGCAAGGAGATCCAACCAATCCATTCTGAAGGAGATCAGCCCTGGGATTTCTTTGGAAGGAATGATGCTAAAGCTGAAACTCCAGTACTTTGGCCACCTCATGTGAAGAGTTGACTCATTGGAAAAGACCCTGATGCTGGGAGGGATTAGGGACAGGAGGAGAAGGGGACGACAGAGGATAAGATGGCTGGATGGCATCACTGACTCGATGGATATGAGTCTGAGTGAACTCTGGGAGTTGGTGATGGACAGGGAGGCCTGGTATGCTGCGATTCATGGGGTCGCAAAGAGTCGGACACGACTGAGCTACTGAACTGAACTGAACTGATGCTATGCTGCTTCAGTTATGTCTGACTCTGCGAACCTATGGACTATAGCCCACCAGGTTTCTCTGTCCATAGGATTTTTCAGGCAAGAATGTTGGAGTGGGTTGCCATGTCCTCCTTCAAGGGACCTTCCTGACTCAAGTATCAAACCCACGTCTCAAGTCTTCTGCATTGGCAGGCAGATTCTTTACCACTGGCCCCACCTGGTGGCTCAGACGGTAAAGCGTCTGCCTGCAATGCGGGAGACCCGGGTTCGATTCCTGGGTCGGGAAGATCCCCTGGAGAAGGAAATGGCAATCCACTCCAGCACTCTTGCCTGGAAAATCCCATGGACATAGGCTGTCTCTTATACACATCTTGATAATACTGCACATCAGAATGCTTTTCATTGCAAGTGACAGAAATCTAAAACCCAGTTGGGCAAAAAGGCAAGTTATTGGGTTAGTTTGTTAAGAAGTCCTGGGTAAACCTAGCTTCTTCTGCAACTCAATTCAAGATCTCATACAGTGCTATCAGCCCATGTAGTCGCAATGAGTCGGACACAACTGAGCGACTTCACTTTCACTTTCCACCTGGGAAGCCCAGTATTGGATTATAAACCAAAATATAAAATAAACATTCATGAATCCATATTGATATAAATAAATGATTGAATGAATAAATGGGGAAGAAATGACAAATGTCTTATGAAGAAGAATTCCAAATAATCAAATAATTCAGGTAGATAACTCATCCTCAAAAGTGTGAAGCATAGCACCCCACTTCCTAAATGTAAGCTGAACATGGTATAGAAAAGGAGGGAAAGAGTAACCTGGCAAACACTACCTCAGCCAGGTGATGAAGGTTAATATCAGCAGTGATGAGCATACTGATAGCATGTATTCTTGATATAATAAGAATGGAACTTGTCCTCTATGGTCTTTGAAAAACTTATCACTTAGTCTAATCATGAGAAAAACATCACACAAGCCCCAATTCTGGGATGTTTTTCAAAACACTTGGCTAGTACTCCTCAAAACTGTTAAGATCATTGAAAACAAGGAAAATCTAAGAAAATTTTATAGGCACAAGGTGCCTACATGACCGCTAAATATTATATGATATCCTGGATGGAAAACACAAAAAAGGATAGTGTGTTTAAAATAAGGAAATATGAATAAAGTGTGGGCTTGAATAATGTATTAATACTGGTTCATCCATTATGGCAAATAAATGTACCATAGTAATATAAAATGTTAATAACTGATGAAAGTGGGCCCATTGCCTATAAGAAGTACATACTATCCTAACAATTTTTCTATAAAAATCTAGTTTTGTTATAAATTTTTAAAGTTTATTAAAAAACACTCTCAAATTTATTCTTTTTATTATTCAGATGGACTTTAGTTAGATGTCAATATTTTTGTGACATCTAAGCTAAATTATCTTCTGACGCCCCATAGATTTGTGAGTTAGTTCTTCTAAGTGCTTTAATCAAAGCTTTAATTTTACCCTGAAAATGGTCATTCTACTTGTTAGGGAAATATTTTCTAAGTTGTTCACATCGCTATTGTTTGGGTTATTACACCGTCTCTGATAAAAGAGTTTGACTCTCAGTTTTATTATTGATAAAAACTCTATTATGATTATCCTCCTATAAACACTCTAAACTCTGGTCATCTTCACTGAGTATGGTAATGAGGGTGGAATGTATCATTGCAAGTCTAATTCTGCCCATTATATTCCTGCCTCTCCATTTATGCTAGGCTAAAATGTTATTTGAGCTGGAAGATCATTCTATAACCTTCAGATTACTGCTGGGTGGCTTCGGCAGAAAAGGAATTACCAATGCATTAAATTTGAATTAGCTCTGAGAAATCATGCAGATGTATGCACAGAACATTATAGCAATACTGTCTCCCAGGCACAGCAGAATTGCTTTTATGCAGTTTTAAAGAATCACTTGAGCAACCCTTAAATTGCACACATGATGAAGCTGAGCCAGCATCTTCTGTTTAAAAAAAAAAAAAAAAATGCAGCCCAAATCTGGCCTTTCAGGGAGCTGTCTTTCAGAGAAACCTGATCACACTGGGACTGCTGCTGAGTGGACTGTTTGGGTTTCAGCCTCAGCATATTAAAGTGTCCTGGCAGAGTGACTGCAGAAGTGTCACTTAGACTAATGATTATGAATTATGCAGAGGGTCATATCCTCTTAGTTACAAGTCATTTACATGGCCTCCCTCTAGACTGCCTAGCCTGGTTCAATGTTATTTTCCTCCTACTAGGAAATAACTCATTGAATAGATGTTCAAAGTTGAATTTATTGACATTCTATTTTTCTTCCATAATGCCAAGCTTGCAAAACAACTAAATTTTAAAAAAAAAAAAGACACTTATCCTCAGTGAAATTATAGCAGTAACAAGTCTCGGTTTATTTTTTCCCCTTTAGTCTGTCAGTGCTTCCCATTTTAAAGGTTTGCCAGTTCTGATATCTCACCCTCTGCCTTCCTCTTCTATCTTCAATGAAATTGAAAAGATAGTGTAAAGAAGTATGCAAGGAAAAAAGGGAGAATGTAGTTGATTCTGAAATCAGCACATCTCAACATATAAAGATACACACTATTTCAGTGAACAACTTGGGGTTGAGGGGAGTGGGTACAGCTGGAAAACCAGAGAATCCCCTCCTTGAAATTAAAAAAGTCTGTCAGATTTAACAATGTGTCTATAAATCTGAGGCCTTGAGCCTATGCTTAAGATGAAAGAGACAGGTCATAGATAATTCTGTACATTTTAAGACGCGACTTATTAAGCATGACTACAGAGATGGGTGTGGAACTCAGCTGAAATATACAGATCTGCATTTGTACTGCTGGCTGAATTTAGATTTCAGTGGAAAATATAAGGAGTATTGACCTGTCCCAGAAAGAGGACATTCCATGGTCAACTTCAAAGTCGTAGGCTGTTTTTCATGATAAAACCAGCCTGGAGCAGGACAAAGAGTTTTTTCCAAATCGACTGAGCAGATTTTGTGTCGTGAGAACTAATTAGGGCAGAACCTCTCAAGATTCCATAGCCAACCTCAGGGCCAACAAGCTTTGTTGTTATTAATGTGGCGGGTGGTGATTCAGCCATACAAAATGCCATTCAACACAGACCTCCCAGACCTCCATCCAGGGCAGTTACGCCTGACATCTAAATTTGAAAAGAGGCCCTTGCTACCTTGCTAAATGACAAGGGTCAAATAAAGATAACAGGAGAGTGCTCTGAAATGCTGTTCACACTTCCAACAAGTTAGTTGACATAGGTGGTAGAATGATGCAGTGATGGCCTCACTGTCCCTGAGGGACCTGCAGTGTCCTTAGAGACCTCTTGGGACACACAAATGCCTCCCCAATAGTACAGCAAGACGTTAACTGTCAAACTGCACCAGGTAGATCTCATTCCTATTGTCCATTCGTGCCCCAAAAATAAGCCCAAAGGGCAACTTGTGCCAGAGCAATGGAGTTAAATGTCACTTAAAAACCTTCCTTGGCAGGATAATTCATTGAGATAACAGCCAGAAGGAGTTTATCTCTGCTCCAGCAGAACTATTCTGCTCCAACACAAAAAAATCTGAGAGAAAAATGGAGCTGCGAAAATGACCTTTGGGCTGACAGCTCTGCCCCTCCGCAGCTCTCCACCTCCTTTCCCTTTCCTCTACCTCAGGGTCACACTGCCTCCCTGCCCTTCCTCAGAAAAGTCCAGCTTGCTCCAACCAGCACCTGTGCTTGGAAGTTCTTCCCTCAGGTGACCATCCACAAGTCTCTGTCCTTACTTCCTTCAGGGCTCAGCTAAAATGGCGTCACTGACATGTTCTGGGACTTCCCTATAACAAATAAAAATCCCAACCCAGACATAGCATGGCCCCTTGCACTGCTTTATTTTTCTAAATAATGTTTTTCTCCCACAATTGCACAGTATATTTTCCTTATTTGTTCATTTTTAACTCATGACAAAAATGTCAAATATACAAGTGGCAGGGACTTTTACTCACTGCATTATTCCTAGAATCTAGGAAGTACCTGACATATAAAGGGTACTCAACAACATTCACTGAGTAAAAAGACTAAATTTTAATGTGTGTTTTCTGTGTTTGCCCCTTCTCAGCCTAACATCCCTCTACCCCTGACCCTCTCCACACACATTCATGCACATACACATATTCAGCTCAATGAGCCTTGCTGTTGATAGAGGTCGGGAAAATGCTGTTGTCAGACAGATCATAGACACAAGGTTCTCAGATGCAAAAGAAGTGTTTCTTCCTATCAAAAATAAACAAAAACTCATGAGCACTGAAGTAAGAAGCAAATGTCCAATGCCCTTTACCTGTGGCATACAAGTGTTGTGGAGCATTTGTATATGGACCCTGTCCCATAAGCATTCCCTTGGGCACATGAACTCAGTTCCATACTGGGAGAGAACCAAAGGCTGACAGCAGATTCCATCACATGTTCTTTGTATTTTGTAATATAGAAAGTGAAAGTGAAGTCGCTCAGTAGTGTCTGACTCTTTGCGACCCCATGGACTGTAGCCTACCACACTCCTCAGTCCATGGAATTTTCCAGGCAAGAGTACTGGAGTGGGTTGCCATTTCCTTCTCCAGAGGATATTCCCGACACAGGGATCAAACCCCGGTCTTCTGCACTGTAGGCAGATGCTTTACTATCTGAGCCACCAGGGAAGTCAACATACTGTAATATAGAGACTTATACAATATATGGGGACATCTCTCATATATTGGCTTAGATGGTAAAGAATCCACCTGCAATGTGGAAGACCTGGGTTCAATCCCTGGGTTGGGAAAATTCCCCTGGAGAAGGGAATGGCTACCCACTCCAGTATTCTTGCTGGAGAATCCCTATGGACAGCGGTGCCTAGCAGACTGCAGTTCATGAGACCACAAAGAGTCAGACACAAGTGAGCAACTCAGCACACACACATACAATAAATGATAAAGAGTTCATATTAGTGTATATGTTCAGTTATTCTGAACATGTTTGGCCCAAAAGTTCATTTAGGTTTCTCCAAGAAATCCAAATGAACTTTTTGGCCAACCCAGTAATAATTTCATCATCTTTTACAGAGTTGGACATGGCTGAATGACTAAAAGGCATGCATTTATTATAACTGAGAGAGTTATTTTGAGTAGAGTCAGATACTCTCTGCTCAACAGAAAAGAAAGTGACATGGTCCATGTCTGCCATGGCTTAAAAAACAGGGGGTTAGTAATGATAAGCATATGTGCCTTTATTTGCCATCCCTGCTTTAGTTTCCAGCAGCAATTTCAAGCTTGGGGATATATGAACTAGGGAAGTATATTTGAATCAGCAAGGGATGGGCACATGTCTGGTATAACAGGACATATTCAAAAATCACCATTGTATAGATATTTTTATTCATAGTATATCATTAACTTTGAAATTCAAAATAACATCCAAAAAATTGAGAACTATAGTGCTTGACAGAGAAAGCAATAGATTTTAAAATGCTGAAAGACAGTGCTCTAGACTAGATTCACACATAATGCCTGTGAATACACTTTAATAAGCATTAATCAAATACCTGTGAGCAAGTTACTTCACTGGACACTCTGTACAGTTCCCACAAAGAGTTTGTAATTGCCTAATTAAGTGCACGTTCATATAGTTTTATTTTATCTTGCAAAACTGAAACTCTGCACTACCCATTGAACAGTTACTCTTTTCTTCCTCCTCCCATTCCCTGACAAGTACCATTCTACTTTCTGTTTCTAAGAATTTGAATACTCTAGAAACCTGAAGAACTAGAATCACTTATTAACTGTCTTTTTGTGACTGATGTTTCACATAGCATAACATCGTCAAGGTTCACCCATGTTGTAACATAAAACAGTGTTTCCTCTTTTCTAAGGCTGAATGATGTTTTGTTGTATGTATATTCCACATTTTCTATATTTAGTCATCTGTTGATGCACACTTAGGTTACTTTCACTTTTTAGCTATTGTGAATAATGATGCAGTGAACATGTGTGCAATTATCAGTTCAAGATTCTATTTTCAATTCTTTTGAATATATACCCAGGAATGGGATTGTTAGACCATATGGTAATTTTATTTTTAATTGGTTGAGGAAACTACATACTGCTTTCCATAGTGACTGTACCATTCCCATCAACAGTGCACATGGGTTCAAATTTCTCTACATCCTCACCAACATTTTTTCATTTTCTGGCTTTTTCAGCTTTTTATTTTATATTGGAGTAGAGTTGATTAACAATGTTGTGTTAGTTTCAGGTGTCAAGCAAGGTGATTAAGTTTTACATATACATGTATCTATTCTTTTTCTAATTCTTTTCCTAATTAGGTAGTTACGGAATATTGAGCAGGATTCCTGGTGCTATAGAGTAAGTCCTATTGGCTATCAATTTTAATGTATATTAGGTAATACCTCATTCTGGTTTTGATTTGCATTTCCTTGCTGATTAGTGCATAAGCTTTTTTTTTTTTTTTTTCATGTACTTGTTGCCTATTTCTGTATCTTCATTGGAGAAATGTCTATTCAAGTCCATGGACCATTTTTTTATGAAGTTATTAGTTTTGTTGTTGTTGTTGAGTTGTAAAAGATCCTTATATATTTTAGAGATTAACCCCTTATTGGATATATGGTTTGCAAAGATTTTCTCCCATTCTGAAGGTCGCCTTTCTGTAGGTCGTCCTTTGCTATACAAAAGCTTTTTCATTTGCTTGTTTGTTTCTATTTTTGTTGCCTATGCTTTTGATATCATATTCACAAGGTTAATGCCAAGACCAGTGTCTTGAGGGCCTTTCCTTATATTTTCCTCTAGGAGTTTTATTGGAAGGACTGATGCTGAAGCTGAAACTCTAATACTTGGCTGATGCAAAGAACTGACTCATTTGAAAAAACTCTGATGCTGGGAAAGATTGAAAGTGGGAGGAGAAGGGGGCAACAGAGCCTGAGATGGTTGGATGGCATCACTGACTCAATGGACATGAGTTTGAGTAAACTCTGGGAGTCGGTAATGGACAGGGAGGCCTGGCGTGCTGTGGTCCATGGGGTCGCAAAGAGTTGGACACGACTCAGCAGCTGAAGAGTTTTATAGTTTCAGGTCTTGCACTTAAATTTTTAATCCATTTTAAATTGATTTTTGTGCATGATAAGATATCCAGGGGATATCTTTTGCAGGTGGATAGCAGTATTTCCCAGCACCATTTAAGAGACTATTCTTTCCTGCATTGTATATTGTTAGCACCCTTGTCAAAAATCAGTTGACCGTATATGTGTGGATTTATTTCTGGGCTCTCTGTTCTGTCCCATTGGGTTTTGTGTCTGTCTTTGTGTAGTACTATGCCGTGTTGACTACTGAAGTTTTGTGGTATATATTGAAATCAGCTTTGTTCTTTATTCTCAGGATTGATTTGCCCATTTGTGGTCTTTTGTAGTCCAATATGAATTGTAGAATTGGTTTTATTATTTTTTTTTTATTAAGAAAAAAATGTCATTGGGATTTTGATAGGGATTGCATTGAATTTATAAATTGCTTTTGGAAAGATGGGCATTTTAACAATGTGTCTTCCAATCTATGTACATGGTGTATCTTTCCACATTTCCATTGGTTTTGGTTTGTGCCTTGTATAGTTTCTTTCATCAGCATTTCATAGTTTTCACTTTTCTATTTCTATTTAGAAATAGTTCTCTCTTTCTTCATTATTTAGTCTTGGTAGGTGATACATTTCTAAGAATTTATCCATTTCTTCTTTGCTATCCATGTTGTTTGCATATGATTGTTCATAGCAGACTCTTATGATCCTTTTTATTTCTGTGGCATCATTTGTAATCTCTTCTTTCACTTCTTATTTTATCAGTTTCAATGTTGTTTCTTTTTTTCTTAGTCTAGCCAAGGATTTATCAGTTTTGCTTATCTTTTTAAAAGCTCTTAATTTTGTTGACTTTTTATGTCTTTATTTCATTTATATCTGCTCTTACATTATTTCTTTTCATCTACTAACTTTGGGCTTAGCATGTTCTTCTTTTTTTCTAGCTCCTTGAGGGGAAAATTAGGTTACTGATTTGAAATTTCTCTTCATTTTTAATATAGACACTTCTCACTATGAACTTCCCTCTTGGTACTCCTTCTGCTGATTGCCATATATTTTGGTATGCTGTTTTTATTTTCATTTGTCTCAAGATATTTTGTATTTCCCCTTGTGATTTCTTCTTTGACTTGATTGTTTAAGAGAGTGCTATTTAATTTCTAGTTCATATTTTTTAAATGACTCTGTTACTGAACTGAACTGAAAGATAATTATTTCAAACAGGCCTGAAGGAAAAAGAGACAGAGTTTTGATATTCTCCAAATAACATGAAAATGCAAGTCCCTTGAGTACAATTTAATTTAGTGTACCTTACCTCAGAAAATTATGATAAGAACTATAAATCTGACCTGAAGAGGTTTTTAACCTAATATTATTTCTCTTTAATGTTTGCAAAATATATAAGACAAGCCTAACTTCACCCTTTTCTGTGCAGTTCTAACTGGTTCCATTGTTCAGAGTCTAGTCTCATCCTTACCTCTGAGTCCACCCTTTCTTGTCCTGCCCATATTCTTTGCTAACAATTACTAATTAAAGACCTTTGATCTCTGACTACAGCATGATTTTTAAGAGCTAGAGTATGTTTTCTGTTTCTTTATTAATGAATATGAGATATATAATATCTGTGTTCTTGGTCTGGAAGGAGGAATAAGATATATAAATTGTAGTATCTGCCTCTAGGTAATATTAACTCATTTACTGATTGTATGTAGTGGACAATATCCAATTTTAGCAGTCAAATAAAATTCCAAGTGACTCATAGAAGCAAATTTTTTCTTTACAATGAGTATAATGGTACTATTTACATTTATTATTTCTATTTATTAGTTCACTTGATTTTTTTAATAAAACCTTAGTAAGAGAGGCAGAGTTTTATTTTAGAATAAATGCTCAGCATATGTAGATTTAATATTTCTAGTGTTAACTTTTGAAAGAAGCCCTACATTCCATGACATCAAGTAACTAGCAATTTTGCTGGGAGATAAATTTCAACAGCACACCCTATAAGCCTTGTTTGTTATAATGAGTAGGGTATGCTAGAGTGAGCCAGTGAGTGTAAGGAATCCTAATTGAAAGTAAATATCCAAAGACAAATGAACTAAGTTGTAACCTCACCCCCCACCATTACAGTGGAATTCAGAAACCTTGAAAAAGTGTGATAGTATCAGGAGGAATTCCTTATGAATATCAAGTATAGACATGAAGATTCAAAGAGATAAACAATAACATGAGGAATCAAAGAGACAAATAATTTCCTAGATCTTGTCAGGTGAAATTAAAATAAAGCTCTCACCAGCATCCTAATCCTACAATTCTAGACCAAAGCATTTTCTTCAGTTTCATGCTGAAATCAGCAGATATGAGCCAATATCATTGAAAATAAAAGAAAAAAATCCCTCTTTTAAAATCAGTGGACTAAATCAAACACCATTCTGGCTTTGGGTGAAAAAGTGAAAGTGAAGTCACTCAGTCTTGTGAGACTCTTTGCTACCCCATGGACTGTAGCCTACCAGGCTCCTCTGTCCATGGAATTTTCCAGGCAAGAGTACTGGTGTGGGTTGCCATTTCCTTCTCCAGAGGATCTTCCTGACCTGGAAATTGAACCTGGGTCTCCCGCATTATAGGCAGACGTTTTACCATCTGAGCCACCAGGGAAGTTAAGTCATCCTGGCTTTGGGTAGGTTAATTAAATCCAAACTGCATGTTAGAACAGAGAACTGATTACAACCTAATATACGTACCCTGGGGAGATCTATCTCTGTGCAATGGAATGAAGAAATGATGGTCAGAAGGAGATCAGAAATCTACACAGTATGGAAGGAAATTTTAGCAAAACTTAGGGTTTTAGAGAAGCCATGAATTCATAATTTGGCTATATGTTTGAAAATTGACATGACAAATACTTACCATATGAAAAAGATGTACACACAGAAAGTTAGAGACATTATGTAGGTAAAAACTCACAGAGGATCACCTTTGAGATAGGATCTGAGTAACTGTAAAACTCTATCAATTGGACCTTATTTCTCCAGTGCTGTGTAGAAAGAAATATCTCTAGTTCATACCAGAGTTAAAGTGAGCTTTAAAATATGAGAGATAAACTGAAAATCACTGGAAAAGCCTAATCTGAACCTAGTTATACCTGAATCTCATTTGTTTCCACATAGGTAATATCCCTAGACTCGCTCAGACTTCTAAAGTGTGGGTACGTTTTAAAGTGCTTTCTCTGACTTTTACTAGGAAAGACATGGATGGAAGTTAGGGGGAAATATAAAAGAGAAATTTAAAAGCTAGAGTTACATAGATTCTGGGGAAGACTTCTGTGTTTTTCTGTATGCATAATTTGACTATTCAACGTTTTTACCTAAATCCAGAACCTCAAATTCAACATGTGAAATATGTGATGAAACATGCTTTTGCTACATCTGCTTTTTCTTTTGTATTCCCACTTCAACGAGAGAAACTAGCATCTACCAATCTCCCAAGTTTAACAAACACAAAAGCTAAACTTAACTCTCTCCCTTTTCCACATTCAGTGAAACACTCATTCCTTGATTCTTTACTACAAGTCTAGCTTGAATTTAGTCACCCTACTGGTTCCTTTAGTCCAGCCCCATAAATTCATTCACCACACTGCTGACATAATAATCTTCTTAAAAATTTCATCCTGCCAATTAACTGTTTAAAGTCTTCAGGAATAGCCTAACTTATAAAAGATACATTTTAGAAATTTTAGCCTATTGTAAATAGAGTAAAGTCTCTAATGATTATTTTCATGAGCATAGTTAAGTGCATGGTCTCTAAAGTGCGCTGTTTAGTTCAAATCCAAATTGTATCAAGTTGTGTAACTTGGAAAAAAAATTGTATTGTTTTCTTTCATCTGGTCTTCCCTTGTGACTCAGACAGTAAAGAATCCGCCTACAATGTGGGAGACCTGGGTTTGATCCCTGGGTTGGGAAGATCCCCTGGAGAAGAGAAAGGCTACCCACTCCAGTATTCTGGCCTGGAGAATTCCATGGCCTCTATAGTCCATGTGGTCACAAAGAGTCGGACATGACTGAGCGACTTTCACTTTCACTTTTGTCTGTAATTAAAATGATCAGCCATAGTGAATATGTCTGGAGAAGTTTTTTTAAAAGGAGATGGAAAGAAGAGAATATCAAGCAGAAGTGTGTGATAAACTACCTAACAGATTTTGAAAATAACTAGATAAAATATAAATTTTAAAATTCTGAAATCTATAAAATAAATGCTTTAAGTTACAAATACAAAAAAAATTATGTATACAGTACTACAAGCAAAATCCAGCAATATATAAAAATATAGCACAACATGGCAGAGTTAAATTTATAATCAGAGGTACTTGAAGATTGACTTTCCTAATTAGTGTTAGGAAAATGATTAATTACATTAATTATGAATCATATGATCACTAGATGTGTATAAGAGACAGGGATAAGATGGCTGGATGGCATCACTGACTCGATGGATATGAGTCTGAGTGAACTCTGGGAGTTGGTGATGGACAGGGAGGCCTGGTATGCTGCGATTCATGGGGTCGCAAAGAGTC
>SJYT01007634.1:464702-482701 GCA_006410635.1 Cephalophus harveyi | reverse complement strand
TATCATATGATCACTCTGATAAAAGCAGGAAAAATAGTTGATACAATTTAACTTCTAATCATAATTTTTAGAGAAATCTTCTAGCAGACCAGGAATAGTATTAAACTAACTTAATTTGATAAAGAGCATCTAAGAAAAAAATCTGTAAACATCCTACTTATTGATGAAACACTGAAGTCACTCCACTTATGTTAAAAAAGGACAACTATCCCCCCAGATTATCATTTTTACTCATAATTTAAAAGTAAGCAATATGCTAGATTAAAAAATCCAGAAACAAGAATTAACTGCACTTCTACATATCAGAAACAAATGTAAAAATTAAGTATATCATTTTTAATTGGTAGCATTTTAAGTATCATCTAAGAAATCTGTGAAATGTGTGGGACAAATCTAACAAAAAATACAAAAGAACATTGGTAGAAGTTTTTCAATTTCACTGAAAATGAAAGAAAACATATCAGTGGAGTGATACAACATGTTCATTGAGTAGAAGGCTATATATTATAAAGAAATCAGTTGTCATAATTTATCAATAATTAAATATAATTATAATTCTGACAAGTTTTGGATATATACATATGGGTATGTGTAAGGAACTTGGGAAGGTGATTCTCAAGTGATATGGAAGTAATCAAGTATATCAAAGAAACTCATCAAGAAAAATAAGATGGAAGGTCCTTATCATACCAGATATTCCCATACTAATTGAATGGACAACCAGTGAAACAGAATGGACAGAATAGAGAAACAGATTAAGAACTAAAAGCTTCTACGTCTGTACTCAGCCCAGAAAATGAGAACAAAATCACTTATTACCATTATTGATGTGAATCTGCTTTCCACTTCATCGCATTTCCAGGCTCTTCTGCCCAAGTGAATGGTTTGATTGTTTATTACAGGAATTTCTCCAGTGACTCAACAGCTCTTAGCTGGAAAACATCAACAGTTTAAACCTTAAGATTCTTTGAAACCCTTGCTTCAAAATCCTCCTCTGACTTTTTTCTCCAGTTCTGGATTATCAAGATACTCATTCAATCCTAGCCAAGTCTCCATAGTGAAAGAGCAACCTTAAACCAAACTTCCACTTCTCAGTAACTTCTGGCTTTACTTTGCTCCATTCAAGATGCTGCCAAAGCTTTGTGACGTGGTGTTCTCCCATACCACAATAAGCAATCAACTCAGATTTTTCTCTTCTGGGTGGTGATATTTCAAGAGCCCAGTTTTGTTGTTGTTGTTCAGTCGCTAAGCCATGTCCAACTCTTTGCAACCCCATGAACTGCAGCACTCCAGGCTTCCCTGTCCTTCACTATCTCCAGAGTTTGCTCAGATTCATGTCCAAATAGTTGGCGATGCTATCCAACCATCTCCTCCTCTGTCGCCCCCTTCTCCTCCTGCCCTCAGTCTTTCCCAGCATCAGGGTATCTTTGCATCATGTGGCCAAAGTATTGGAGCTTCAGTTTCATCATTTGTCCTTCCAATGAGTATTCAGGATTGCTTTCCTTTTGGACTGACTTGTTTGATCTTGCTCTCCAAGAGCCACAATTCAAAAGCATCAGTTCTTTGGTACTCAGTGCCTTGGTCTGCAGCAATTCTAGTAACTATACAGTCTGTCTCCTTGACACTATTGTGGGAGTAAGGGACCTGTTTAGGACATCTTCACACTCCTCAACACAATGTCTTGCTGTACCAAATTGATGCTGTCTGAGTTGAATCCATTCAGCAAATATCATAGCTCCAAGTGGCGTACCTAGGTGACAGTGCCCAAGTTCTGCCTTCTTGCTAGGGAAGGAGAAGTTGGTAGTAAGGACTTCTGAGTCATGTTGTTCATCTCCTATTAAAGATATCCTAAGGTAGAGAATAGCAACAAAGATCCTCACATGAATGTGAATTTAGCTTTTGTCAAACCTTACAGTTTCCCAACTTGTGATATATCTCCCATCTAGAAGCTGGTATATGAAAGGAAATTAAATGCCTGTTGTAAACAACACCATGATGATGTTTTTAAAAAGAAAAGACACCTGGGGAAAAAGTTACCAGCATATCTTCTGGAGACTTTATAAATTATTGATACTCTTTCTTCTAAATAGCATTGCTGCATTTTAAGCTGAAGCCATGAGCTTACCAAGGAAAATAGGGTACACGGCTGTCATTTTGGTTTCAAATTAAGTAAATGGTGCCCTAATGGCCTAAAAGAATTAATGTACCTCCAACACATGAGCCATTTCCTTCAGGGAAATAAGGTCCTTATTAATCTAGACAAAAGACTCATGAAAAAAGGCATGTATAAGGAATGTGATCCCCGTTTTGGGGATGGAGCAAGCACGACAGAGGAAATTGAAATGACTGACCTTTGTCATAAAGGGAGACATGTGTCAGAGCTAATTACATAGACCATTTTGGCTTCCTATTTTAAATCGTCACACTTGAGCAATTAGAAATCACTTATGCTCTCGGTGTTATATTAATTTGTACTTATAGACTCGGAGACTATCATGTATGGAAGCAGCCTTGGAGGGCATCCTCTTGACTATTCAGATGAGAAAACTGATACCCAGAGATGTGACAAAACTTTTCCAAAGTCACACACAAAAACCCAAAGATCACAGTCTAGCACTAAGTTCAATACTCTTTCTTTTAGGGATGCTAGATTTTGGATAAAGGATATTAATTTTAATTATTTTAAAAGTATTTCCCATAGAAATATGTATTTTATACCTGTGAATTTTCAAAATTGTAAATTTTTAAATGTACTCTCCTCATTCATTATTATTTCTAGGACTCCTTTTCTGATATTAGCATGTATAACTACATACATACATAAACACACACTGCCACTGAAGGGTACCCTCTCCTTTGTTGTTGCTCAGTTACCCACTCATGTCCAACTCTTTGCAACCCCATAGATTGCAGCACCCATCTCCTGGAGTTTGCCCAGGTTCATGTTCATTGCATCAGTGATGCCGTCCAGTCATCTCATCCTCTGACACCCTCTTCTCCTCCTGCTCTCAATCTTTCCCAGCATCAGGGTCCTTTCCAATGAGTCATCTGTTTGTATGAGATGACCCAAAACCTGGAGCTTCAGCTTCAACATCAGTCATTCCAGTGAATATTCAGGGTTGATCTCCCTTAAGATTGACTGGTTTGATCTCCTTGCTATCCAGGAGACTTTCAGGAGTCCTCTGCAGCACCACAGTTCGAAGATAGCAATTCTTTGTCATTCTGCCTTCTTTACAGTCCAGCTCTTACAACCATACGTGACCACTGGGAAGACCAATAACCTTGATTATACTGACCACTGTCAGCAGAGTAATGTCTCTGCTTTTCAACACACTGTCTAGGTTTATCATTGTTTTCCTGTAAAGAAACAATTGTCTTCTGATTTTATGGCTGTAGTCCCCGTCTGCAGTTATTTTGGAACCTAAGAAGAGGAAATCTGTACTCAGTTCAGTTCAGTTGCTCAGTCGTGTTCAACTCTTTGCGACCCCATGGACTGCAGCACGCCAGGCCTCCCTGTCCATCACCCACTCCTAGAGTTTACTCACACTCATGTTCTTTGAGTCAGTGATGCCTTCCCTTCTATTTGCCATGCAGTATTGGGTCTGGATGCTATAATCTTAGTTTTTTTTTTGTCATCATCCTGTAGGGATCTGAATAATTCTGCTGAAATTTCATCACATCCACTAGCTTTATTAATAGCAATGCTTCTTAAGGCCCACTTGACTTTGCACTCCAGAATGTCTGGTTCTGGGTGACCAGAGGTTAAAGCGTCTGCCTCTAATGCGGGAGACCCAGGTTTGATCCCTGGGTCGGGAAGATCCCCTGGAGAAGGAAATGGCAATCCACTCCAGTATTCTTGCCTGGAGAATCCTATGGACGGAGAAGCCTAGTAGGTTACAGTTCACGGGGTCGCAAAGAGTCGGACACGACTGAGCGACTGAACTGAACTGAACCATGCCATCGTAGTAATGTGGTTCATTAAGATTTTGTCTTACGGTTCTTCCATGTACTCTTTCCATCTCTTCTTGATCACTTCAGCATCTACTAAGTCTCTACCATTTTTATCCTTTATTGTGCCCATCTTTGGGCAGAATGGTCCCTTGATGTTTCCAATTTCCTGAAGAGATCTCTAGTCTTTCCCCTTTTGTTGTTTTCATCTATTATTAAGCATTGTTCATTGAAGAAGTCCTTCTTGTCTCTTCCAGCTGTTTTTTGGAAGTCTACATTTAATTGGATGTACCTTTCCCTTTCTCCCTTGCTTTTCACTTCTCTTTATTCTTCTGTTATTTTAAAGCCTCCTCAGATAACCACTTTGCCTTCTTGCTTTTCTTTTTCTTTGGGATGGTTTTGTTCACTCCCTCCCGTACAGTATTACAAACCTCTGTCCATAGTTCTTCAGGCATACTGTTAATTCAATCTAGTCCCTTGGACTATTCGTCACCTCCACTGTGAATTCATACGGGATACCTCAGGGTACCTGTAATAATCAGGGCATGCTTAGTCACTGCATTGGACACATTTATAAAGATCTATTCATATCCCTGTCACCCCTCTAGTATTGTTAGTTTACTGAGTATAGAGTGTCTCACTCACCTTTGTACCCCAAAAACTTAAACGTTGCAAAAGATTTATTTACAGTTTACCCATTGCATGCTCATTCTATAAATGATCCCTGACTATATCTGAAACTCATTAGTATTTTTGGTAATATAATAAACAACATATCTTGAGTCTTCTGGGGGAGAAAAATCTCCTAAAAGGGTTAAACAAAGAGCAGCATCTCCTTTCTTAATGTCAAAGAAAGAAGTGTATACTATGGTTTGCCTACAATGTGGGAGACCCGGGTTCAATCCCTGGGTCAGGAATATCTCCTGGAGAAGGAAATGGCAACCCACTCCAGTATTCTTGCCTGGAAAATCCCATGGATGGAGGAAACTGGTAGGCTACAGTCCATGGGATCACAAAGAGTCAGACATGACTGAGCAACTTCACTTTTTTTCTTTATGATTTGTTAAATCCAACTCCTCCATCTGGGTGTNAGGAATATCTCCTGGAGAAGGAAATGGCAACCCACTCCAGTATTCTTGCCTGGAAAATCCCATGGATGGAGGAAACTGGTAGGCTACAGCCCATGGGATCACAAAGAGTCAGACATGACTGAGCAACTTCACTTTTTTTCTTTATGATTTGTTAAATCCAACTCCTCCATCTGGGTGTAGAATCTTAGCTCGTCATCTGGGAATTATTTCATTAAGTTCTTCTGAATCCTCAGTTTCTCCACTCATGTATTGTTCTGAAGCTAACTGCAAACAAAAAAACTTAAAACCTTTGCCTTACTATTCTGTTGCTGTCTTTCACCACCAAACCCATAGTGATCATACTCCTTATCTCTATTTATTAGAATTCATTTTTTTCTTCCTTTTATATTCAACACATAAAAATAATGAGTGAAGGAAGGAAGGAATATGAGACCTTTAAAGACTAAGCTTGCCCACTTGAGCCCCCAGACCCAGTCGCTTCAGCCTATCTCAAGTGCTCCTTGAATGCTTCCAGGTCTCCTCAGTTGCTCTAGATTCACATCAGTCTGTAGCCTCTTTCTGTTTCCCAGAGAGGAAGACAGGTTCTTGTTCTTGTCTTTAATCCTACTTTTGAGTCATATTTAATTGGGGGACATGGTGAAGGGGTGGTTTTAACCACTCTGGTAGGAACTTAATCTTATACAGCCCAGCAAAACCAAGACATGGATCTTCCTTACAGGCTCCTTTGAACAGTTGGTCCCAGAATCACCACAAAGGAGATCAGAAGTAAAACCTCATCAAGATAAAAGAAGAAAAAAAAAGAAGTGAAAGGATAAAATTCGGGAAATTAGTTCTTTAATTTAGAAGACTAGAATATCATCTGACATAGAAAGCTTTCACCATTCTATCTCAGATCTAACTCAAAGGTTCTAAAGCTGTTCTGAGGTACCCAGGCATGCCCAGAGAATAGCTTTCATGGTGATGGGAAGCTGCTCCCAAAACTCCTCTCCCAGCTGCTTTTGAGTCACTCTCTTCTCTCAACCATCAGCTCAAAGCACCCTCTGCTCTGGTCGTATCAGCCCTTCTTATTTTCTGGGTTATGGAGCTGTCTTTTTCATCTTTTGAGCTGCAATTTCTGATCTTATAGATCCCAGCACGGGCACAGGGATGGCCACATCAGTTGCTGCTGCTGCTGCTGCTGAGTCACTTCAGTCGTGTCCGACTCTGTGTGACCCCATAGACAGCAGCCCACCAGGCTCCCCCGTCCCTGGGATTCTCCAGGCAAGAACACTGGAGTGGGTTGCCATTTCCTTCTCCAATGCATGAAAGTGAAACGTGAAAGGGAAGTCGCTCAGTCGTGTCCGACTCTTCGCGACCCCATGGACCGCAGCCTACCAGGCTCCTCTGTCCATGGGATTTTCCAGGCAAGAGTACTGGAGTGGGGTGCCATCGCCTTCTCCGGGCCACATTAGTTACCCTGCAGCAAAGCTGTTGCTGTATACCAGGAATAGAACAGTATACTTAATTACAGCTGAGAAACCTGACCAACAGTGTGAACTTGGTGAAGGCCTTTAACTTTAATGAGACTCAGCGTCCTTGCCTTAGCAGAAAAACTAGATGTAGTATTACCTACAGTGAGTATTGTAATAAGCAGGGAATATTTTATTAAAGTGCAGCAAATGATACATGCTAAAGAATTGACTTGTTTTAGTTTATATAATTTGCAATTTATTGATATTATGATAGCAGTTTATTGGAAATGGAGGTCTTTTCATATCTTCTGTGATTTGTGTCACAGTACCTGACTGCAGTAAAGATTCTTCACACATGCATAAACCTTGTGGTTCAGTTGCTCAGTCGTGTCCAACTCTTTGCGACCCCATGGACTGCCAGGCTTCTCTGTCCATCACCAACTCCCGGAGGTTACTCAAATTCACGTCCATTGAGTCAATGATGCTATCCAACCATCTCATCCTCTGTCGTCCCCTTCTCCTCCCACCTTCAATCTTTCCCAGCATCAGGGTCTTTTCCAAGGAGTCAGTTCTTCGCATCAGGTGCCCAAAGTATTGGAACTTTAGCTTCAGCATCAGTCCTTCCAATGAATATTCAGGACTAACTTCCTTTCAGATTGACTGGTTTGGTCTCCTTGCAGTCTAAAGGACTCTCAAGAGTTTTCTCCAACACCACAGTTCAAAAGCATCAGTTCTTCAGCACTCAGTTTTCTTTATATTCCAACTCTCACAAACCTTGTAAAACCTTTTAAAACCCTGTCAAAATTTCTATTGTCAATTTTACTCATTGTAGAAAACTAGTTCTATGTAGGATGCATTCATAAATTTAAGAAATAATTATTATGTGCCTATAATGTACAAAGTTTTAGGGTGGCCACTGAAGATAGAGTTGTAACTGAGGTAAACTGTCTCATTGCCTTCAGGAAGTTTAGAAGCCCATGGAAGTGTTAACAGGCTTCTAGAGGTCAGTATGAGGGCAGGACAAGTAATACAGCCAAAGCTGGATGCATATGAGAGGGCCTGTGTGTCAGAAGGATTTTCCTCTGCCTGGTGACCCTGGTTCCCCTGATGGCACAAATATGGTTGGCTACAGTCTTAGCTACTGGTTGGCATGTTAAAAGTGCTGTGTCACCTTTGAAATCCAAGAAAGTGAAATAGGACTCTTTCAAGTACTAGCATTTCTAATGCTGGCTTTATTCGTATGTGATGGTGGCCATTTTTGGTGGAATAGTAATAGGTGGCACCAAGACTGTCCACTTCTCAAAAGATTCAGTTCGGAAAGCCATGCTATACAGCCTCATGTTTGTTCAAATTTCCTGGCTCCTTCCCTCTAACAGGCAAAGAATCTGACCTAAGCACCAAAAGAGTGTTATAAAATTCATGATTTTTGCTTCTTTGTATATCTAATGAATATATATGATTCACTAGATTTTCATGAAACTAATTCTACATCATCCTATTTTCATACCTTAGAGGCAGAGGGGTATTGGTGTGGTGTGGGGCAGCTCAAGGGTTTGAACTCTAAGCACAAAAGCCAGCATGAATGTTCAGCCTCATCTTCAAACTCTCTGTCCTGCTCTAGAGAATATAAGGGACACTGTGCATTCAAGGAAGAAAGAAGCCAGCATGGATGGCAAAAAAAGAAAAAAAAAGTATGAGAGAAAAAATGGCAAGCAGTTAAAATTGATGGGATAGATGGGGGGCAGATTATATAAAACATATGGCCATGTTAAAAAAAAAGAATGAGTCTTATACAAAGAAAAGCACATGAACTCAAAGTGTAAAAGAAATCTCAGAATGACAAACATTCCCCTGGAAAACAGTAATTTGATTTTTGTGACTTCTCTTTGATATTGACTGAAGGAGACATAGGAAAACATTGGGTTCATGTCATATATATGTGCTATTTATACGTGTGTGTGTATATAATTAACACTGTCCTACTGCTTTCTAAAGGAATTCGGTCTTAGAAACAATGGAGAATATTTGGGAAGCATGTTGAGGAGGCATCAATTGTAGGAGACCTAATGACTGGCTACTGAAGAGAAACTTATGAGAAAAATAAAATATGTTCATTCAACAAAAAAAATGTACTGCATGACTTATATTTTCTAGACAAGATTTTAAATAAGGAAGGCTACAGTTGGAAATAGAACAGACAAAATTTCCACACTTATGGAGTTGTCTAAAGGAGAGAGGCAGATAATAAACCTATAAACAAGGAAATCTAGAGGATAAGGAAAATGGAAGAAAATTAAATAGGAAAGAGAGAAAGAGCATACTCTCATCAAAGAAGCCCTCACAGATAAGATGGGATTGGATAAAGAACTGAAGGGAGGAGAGGGACCCCCATGTGGACACTCTGGAAAAAGACTCAGCAATAGGAATGATGAAGGCAGCAGGCGCTGGGTCAGAGGGCAGAGGGGGTCAGAAAGTGAGAAGATGATTGGAAGGAATTGCATTAAGTTGTTTGCTGTATCATGAGCAGTATTGACCTCCCATTTCCTCATAGAGTTCTTCAGTAAAATCTTTACAAATGGCTCTTGCCAGCATATCAAATACAGTTAATTACTGGGTCCTTTTTTTAAATTAGTCCTAGACTGTAACTTCAGGCTCTGCAAGAAAGGCCCCAAGTACCTGGATTAAAATAAGAATATGATTAAGGGAAGACCTATGTTAGCAGATAGATTATAGCTTAAAAAAATTTACAAGTTCTAAGAGCAAAACTATGGAGTACAGAAAGCCCTCAAGTCTCAGTCCTGTGTTTCTGCTGGCAAAGAGCCTCTCCTCTGCCCCAGATTCAGGGGCAAACCTTGGCTGACCCAAGCTAATCCACTATTTAATGCTCATGGTCATAATGTTCAGGGGTGGCACATGACCTAAGCAAGTGACCTTCAGAGCTTTTGGCAGGGTTTCTGGGTGTCTTTAATGGAGCTACTGTATTAACACATGTAATACTAACATACGATTAAGATTGGGTGACTTATTTATCTTTGCACAATTCTAGAGGCTAGAGGTCTGAGATCAATGTGTTGGTGGGTTTATTTTCTCTTGAAACTTCTCTCCTTTTAAATGTTCATCTCCTGTGTCTCCAAATGATCTTCTCTCTTTGTATTTCTGTCTCCCAATTTCTTCTTATTATAAGGACACCAGTAATATTGGATTAGGGCTTTCCCTAAATGACCTAACTTTAACTTAATTACTTCTTAAAAAACCTATCTCCAGATTAAGGTACATACTGATTCACTTGGGGTTAGGACTTCAACATATGAAGTTTAGGAGGACACAGTTCAGCCTATAACACTGGGACAAAGACTGATTTTCCAGGGAGTCATCCTAAAAGGTTTCCCCCTTTCACTGAACATAGTGGCATGATGATTTGAAGTCTTCAAACATGAGCATGGGCATGAAAGTTGCTCAGTCATGCCCGACTCTTTGCAATGGACCAGAATTCTCCAGGCCAGAATCCTGGAGTGAGTAGCCTTTCCCTTCTTCAAGGGATCTTCCCAACCCAGGGATCGAACCCAGTTCTCCCCCATTGCAAGCAGATTCTATACCAATTGAGCTATCAGGGAAGCCATGAGGTCTTCAAAGGAAGCAGCAATTCTATGACTTAGTGGGACAATGGAAGATCTTTTGTGACAGCTTTTGAATTGCTATATGAAATCTCATCTACAGTGACAAATGAGGCTATTCAGTTACATAGGTCAATGAATTACTTTTACACTTAGACCCATTTTGGTCTGGTTTTCTCTCCACTGCAATTAAATTGTTTCATCCAGATAAAGCCTAGAGTTAGTTCATTGATTTTATAAAAATAATAATATATGAGATTCATATTCAGACTTCAAATCACTTTTTCCCTACACCATCTGAAGTCTTTCTTTCAAAAACTCAGGGAAGTCAAGGTCTCCAGATAGCAATAGGATAAACAGATAAAAGATAAATGTAACACAAATAGAAATGCACTTTTTTCTTCTAAAAAAAAGCATTAAAATAGTATTCTTAATCTTAGAAGATTACGTGCACAGTTGAGAAGAAGAATTTCTAAATTCCACCATTATTTACTGTGATGCTTTTTGTTTGACTTTGAAACATAGGTTGTCGTCAGCACATCTGCTTAGTTGTAGTCTCCCCTTTGAAAGAAACACAGATACCTCCTCTGCTGAACACAGTTTTTCTGCTCCAGAAATTTGATCTCTGGAGAAAGATGCATATTGAAACCTCGGGTCTATCCTTACTATATATAGTAGATCATTTTTAGGAAAGTAATCAGAATTAGGAAGTAATAACTATTCATCTTTAATGACAAAGACAAACTCCAGAGACTCAATGTCATTGTTATTGTTCAGTCACCAAGCTATGTCCAACTCTTTGTGACCCCATGAACTGTAGCACACCAGGCTACCCCATCCTTCACTCCCTCCCAAAGACTGCTGAAACTCATATTCATTTGCTCAGCAATGCTACCTAACCACCTCATCCTCAGTTTTCTTCCTCTCCTCTTGCACTCAATCTTTCCCAGCAACAAGATCTTTTCCAATAAGTTGGCTTTTCTCATCAGGTGGCCAAAGTGTTGGAGCTTCAGCTTTAGCATCAGTCCTTCCCACAAAAAGTCAGGGTCAATTTCCTTTAGGATTAACTGGTTTGATATCCTTGCAGTCCAACAGACTCTCAAGAGACTTCTTCAGCACCATAGGTTAAAAGCATCAATTCTTTGGTCCTCAGCCTTGTTTGTTGCTGAACTTTCACATCTATACATGACTACTGGAAAAACCATAGCTTTGACTATATAGACCTTTGTTGACAAAGTTATGTCTCTGCTTTTTAATGTGCAGTGTACATTTGTCATAGTTTTCCTTCCAAGGGGCAAGTATCTTTTAATTTCATGGCTGCAGTCACCATCCACCATGATTTTGGAGCCTAAGAAAATGAAGTCTGACACTGTTTCCACATTTTATCCATCTATTTGGATAGAATGAAATGATCTTAGTATTTTTTAATGTGAAGTTTTAAGACAGCTTTTTCACTCTCTTCTTTTACCCTCATTAAGAGCTCTTTTGTTCTTTACTTTCTGTTATTAGAGTGGTATCATCTGCATGTCTGAGGTTGTTGGTATTTCTCCTGGCAATCTTGATTCCAGGTTGTAATGCATACAGCCTGGCATTATCCATGATGTACTCTGCATATAAGTTAAATAAGCATGGTGGCAATATGGAACCTTGATTTACTCCCTCCCCAGTTTTGAACCAGTCCTTTGATCCATGTCCATTTCTAACTGTTGCTTTTTGTCCTGCATACAGATTTCTTAGGAGACAGCTCATTGAGCTTAGGAGACAGGTAAGGTGGTCTGGTATTCCTGTCTCTTTAAGAAATGTCCACAATTCGTTGTGATCCACAGTCAAAGGCTTTAGCATGGTCAATGAAGCAGAAGTATATATATATATATATTTTTTTTTTTCCTTGCTTTTTCTATGATCCAAAGGATGCTGGCAATTTGATCTCTGGTTTCTCTGCTGTTTCTAAATCCAGCTTGTACATCTGAAAGTTCTTGGTTCATATGCTAGCCTAGCTTGAAGGATTTTGAACATTACTTTGCTACCATGTAAAATGAACACAATTGTACAGTAGTTTGGCATTGTACATTCTTTGGCATTGCCTTTCTTTGGGATTGGAATGAAAGCTGTCCTTTTCCAGTCCTGTGACCACTGCTGAGTTTTCCAAATTTGCTGGCATAGTGAGTGCAGTGCTTTCACAGCATCATCTTTTGGGATTTGAAGTAGTTCAGCTGGAATTCCGTCATCTCCACTAGCTTTGTTGGTAGTAATGCTTCCTAAGGCCTACTTAACTTCACACTTCAAGACGTCTGGCACTAGGTGAGTGACCACACCATCATGGTTATCTGGGTCATTAAGTCCCTTTTTGTATAGTTCTTTTGTATATTCTTGGCACCTCTTCTTAATCTCTTCTGCTTCTGTGAGGTCCTTGCAATTTCTGTCACTTATTGTGCCCATCTTTGCAGGAAATGTTCCCTTGGCATCTCCATTTTTCTTGAAGAGATCTCTAGTCTTTCCCATTCTATTATTTTCCTCTATTTCTTTGCATTGTTCCCTTAAAAAGGCTTTCTTATCTCTCCCTATTATTCTCTGGATCTCTGCATCCAGTTGGGTATATCTTTCCCTTTCTCCTTTGCCTTTCACTCTCCTCTTATCATAAGTAATAATTATTTCATGCTTTATGTATATTATAGTTTTCNTTGTTCCCTTAAAAAGGCTTTCTTATCTCTCCCTATTATTCTCTGGATCTCTGCATCCAGTTGGGTATATCTTTCCCTTTCTCCTTTGCCTTTCACTCTCCTCTTATCATAAGTAATAATTATTTCATGCTTTATGTATATTATAGTTTTCCCCCGGCTTTCTGTGCTACATTCTTAAATCACCTAGACAGTTTTTACAAATAATATTTTCTGAACGAGTTCCAATGTTTCTTGCTCCTTGAAAAAAAAAATGGAAAATATTTTTGTATAAAACTCTAAAGCATTCTTTTCCTGATTCCTTATACCAAGAAAATAATATAAAGGAAGTTACATCACAGAGTTATTGAGCTGCCGAATATAGCTGAACTGAAGGGTCAAAATTTAAAGCTACTATATCCTGCTGTCCTAAAACATTCCCTATTTTTCAAGTTTAAAGCTTGAGAATAATTATAAATGGGAATAGTTTACAGTAAATCTAAATATTGTTGAAACTTTTATGTTACATTATCAACATGTGAGAATATAACATTAGAAACTATTGTCAAACATGAAAACAACTTCAGGGGATAAGGAACTTTGAAGGAGGATAAAACTCACAAACCTCATGCATTAAAATAAAATGAGATCTTAGTCACCTGACAGGAAGCTGTATGGTCTAACTCTTCAGTCTTGTATTGTAGAGGATTCAGTGGCAATGAAGTGGAGTTTCCTTGTTCTCAGTGATAAAGAATAAAGTTGCCTCCTCTGTAGGACATTTATTTATTCATATCTCATCCTTACAAGTGTCTCTCTCTTCTTTTACCTCATGTCAAGAACGTTTGACCCTAGTCCTTATCTTGTTCCTGTTTTAGCTTTTGAGAGTGATCCTGAGATTGTCTCATGTCTCTTTCATCCTAGTCAAAAGTTAGGGTCAAACTTTCAAAAATGTCTTTTAAGAAGCAATTGTTCCCCATCCCCAGGGTTCTAGCACATCAGGTTCAGAGTTTTCAAGCACACAATAGGATAGAAGGGAGATATGCATATTTCCTCTACAGTCAACAAAAAGGACATTAGCCAGGCATCATTCTCCAGACAAAAGAGCCAGTTGTAGAGAAAAATTACAGATTACATCTGCTTCTCAGTACAATTGAATTACATTGTTCAGTCACAGATCTGTCTGGCTGTTTTCCACAAACTCTGATTAATACTTGGGCTTCCTTAGTTACTCTGTTTGTTGAAATGTCTCTTGTAAAGCCAACTGTGGAAGAGTTTCCTCTAAAATTTAATTCTAAAGTAAAACAATTTGTAATTGCTTTTCAACTTTTAAAGGTAATTCATCTTAATGCTTTCCAGTAGACCAAGAAATACCACTTACTAGTATTTTATGTGTTGAAAACACTATCTCTGGTTATAGTGGTAAGGATCTTTAAATAAGTAACTAACACTAGAGAAGTAAGTCATTACAAGAGAGGAAAAAAAAAATATATATATATATATATTCGCCTCTTTATTGATAATGCAGTTTTTCAGGGTTTTTTTTTTCTTTCCTCTGTCTTTTTTTAGTATAAAGAAATGCTTAAAATTAATTTTAATAGCATATTATATATTACCTTTAATTCATATATGTGTGTACTTTGCCAAGTTGCTTCAGTCATGTCTGACTGTTTGCAGCCTTATGGACCTGGCTCCTCTGTCCATGGGATTCTCCAGGCAAGAATACCGGAGTGGGTTGCCATGCCCTCCTCCAGGGGATCTTTCCAACCCAAGGGTAGAACCCACGTCTCTTACACCTTCTGCATTGGCAGACAGGTTCTTTACCACTAGTGCCGTCTGGGAAGGCCTAATCTTATATATATTATAAATTATATCCAAATATTATATTATGTCCTATAGCACATTAGATCTTGAATACAACATTTCAACATATAATCATATAGAAATTATTAATTATATACTTTAAATTCTTTTTTCTATACTAAGTCATTGAATCTGGGATATATTTCACACTTACGTCATATCTCAATTCAGACAAAGCAGATATCAAATTCTCAATAGATACATATGACTAATGACTGCCATACTGAACAGTGACAGCATGGAAATATGTTTTGTTTGCTCTCTGACTCACATGAAGTCATTATTTATCACTATTTATGTAAACTTTTGACCTTGATATGCTTGTAAGGAAAAGCTCTTCTCAAGAGAAAAAACACTTTATATCTCTGAATAATTGATCCTTCTATATAATCAAGGGCTTCCCTTGTGGCTCAGCTGGTACAGAATTCACCTGCAGTGTAGGAGATAGACCCATACTCAAAGAATTGCATTAGAGTTGTAAAATGCTGGCTCCCCAAATATCAGCAACATAGGCTTTTGAGAAGATAAAGTTGAGGTGCTGATCACAGAAATGGATAACACTAACTTAGCTTTGGTAGCATCTTAGAGATGAAAGGCCAAGTCAGGATTTATTGAGAATGGAAAATTTGGTGTTAGTGGATCTTCCATGCAGGGACTTGACTAGGATTGGGTAAGGATCATGATATAAAGTTAAGACTTGATATTAGAAATATCCAGTAAGGATTTTTGAGGAAAGAGATTCAAACTCTCTGTAGGTAAAATCTTATATTGATGCTTTCTATTGAATGGTGGTTGGATATTCAGAAATTTCATGTGATGAACAGTCGAGTTATTTGTCTGGGCAGACTCTCCTAGAATAGTAAAGTTATCTTAATGAAGAAAGTGCTTCCCTGGTGGCTCGAAGGTAAAGAATCCACTGGCCAATGCAAGACATGCACGAATCATGGGTTTGATCCTGGAATTAGGGAGATCCCCTGGAGAAGGAAATGGCAACGCATTCCATTATGCTTGCCTGGGAAATCCCATGGACAGAGAAACCTTGAGGGCTACAATCCATGGGGTCACAGGGAGTCAGACATGACTTAAGTGATTTAAAAAGTTCAGTGAAGAAAAGGAACACTTGATGTAGTCATGTCAGTGTAGACAGGGGTAGGTCATTTTGCTTTCCAGGGTTGTGTGGGTGTGTGTGTTAACTGCAGTACAAACAGAGGTCCAGCAGAGAGGAAATCCCTCCTTTTTCACATATCTGACAAGTTTGGGAAATATTTACACAAATGAGCTCTGTCTTTGCAGGTCCACTTCCATGTAACCAAACAGAAAATCAAGTAATTATAGGATAAATTGATAAAAATGTTTTTAAAAACCATCAAGAAATGTACTCTTGATCTAGATCTAGATCAAATGATATAGATCAAATACCCATGTTCTTGAGGTTGTCTTTATTTATTGGTGAATAAGACACAGAAAACACCTACCCTCAGGAAGCTTGCTTTAGAATCAAGAGGATTTGGTAATTTTAAAAAGAAACAAGAAAGCAATAAAATCAGGAAATGGCATAGGTATGCTATCGTAGAAATAAGAATACACAATAATACTAGGGATGGAGAGATATTGCAAACAACTTTTCTAAACTGTGATGTTGAGTAGGGGCCAGCATAGGTCATATGAATATTGCTGTTAACTGTGGCAGAGTGATCCCTGGCTTAGAATGGCCAAGCACAAATGTCCTGAGCAGGAGAGTCTAATGTAGTCAGGATGCAGAAACAAGGCCAATGTGGCTAAAGAAAGTTCAGTGGGTAAGGAAGGATTTGGTAAAAAATGAGACAACCTTCCTAAGCGTAAAAGAGCTCTGCACTAGCTTTTATCTCTGCTGTTGCTGCCTTGAAAACTCTCAATGATTTTAAACAAACTCCTCTGTTCAAAAATTGTTGTTGTTGTTCAATGACTTAGTTGTGTCTGACTCTTGGCAACCCTATGAACCAAAGTACATCAGGCTCTTCTGTTCTCCACTCTCTCCATGAGTTTGCTCAAATTCATGTCCATTGGGTCAGTGATGCTATCTAAGTATCTCATCCTCTGCCATCCCCTTCTCCTTTTGCCTTCAATCTTTCTCAGCATCAGAACCTTTTCCAGTAAGCCAGCTCTTCCCATTAGGTGGTCAAAGTATTGGAGCTTCAGCTTCAGCATTAATCCTTCCATGAATATTCAGGGTTGATTTCCTTTAGGAGTGACTGGTTTGATCTTCTTGCTGTCAAAGGGACTCTCAGGAGTCTTCTCCAGTACCACAATTCAAAAGCATCAATTCCTGGTATTCAGCCTTCTTTATAATCCAACTCTTACAACCATACATGACTACTGGAAAAACCATACCTTTGACTATATGGACCTTTGTCAGTAAAATGATGTCTCTGCTTTTTAATATGTTGTCTAGGTTTGTCATAGCTTTCCTTCCAGGGAGCATCTTTTAATTTCATGGCTGCGGTCACCATCCACAGTGATTTCGGAGCCCAAGAAAATAAAATCTGTCACTATTCCACTTTTTCCCCTTCTATTTGCCATGAAGTAATGAGACTGGATGCCTTGATCTTAGTCAGCTTTTTCACTCTCCTCTTTGACTATCATCAAGAAGCTCTTTAGTTCCTCTTCACTTTCTGCCATTAGAATGAAATATCAACAACTTGCATATCTGAAGTTGTTGATATTTCTCCTAAAATGTTGGCTCCAGGTTGTGATTCATTCATCCAGTCTGTCATTTTGCAAGATGTTCAGTTCAGTTCAGTTCAGTTCAGTCGCTCAGTCGTGTCCAACTCTTTGCGACCCCATGAATCGCAGCACGCCAGGCCTCCCTGTTCATCACCATCTCCCGGAGTTCACTCAGACTCATGCCCATTGAGTCCGTGATGCCATCCAGCCATCTCATCCTTGGTCGTCCCCTTCTCCTCCTGCCCCCAATCCCTCCCGGCATCAGAGTCTTTTCCAATGAGTCAACTCTTCACATGAGGTGGCCAAAGTACTGGAGTTTCAGCTTTAGCATCATTCCTTCCAAAGAAATCCCAGGGCTGATCTCCTTCAGAATGGCCTGGTTGGATCTCCTTGCAGTCCAAGGGACTCTCAAGAGTCTTCTCCAACACCACAGTTCAAAAGCATCAATTCTTCGGTGCTCGGCCTTCTTCACAGTCCAACTCTCACATCCATACATGACCACAGGAAAAACCATAGCCTTGACTAGACGGGTCTTAGTCGGCAAAGTAATGTCTCTGCTTTTGAAAATGCTATCTAGGTTGGACATAACTTTGCTTCCAAGGAGTAAGTGTCTTTTAATTTCATGGCTGCAGTCACCATCTGCAGTGATTTTGGAGCCCCCCAAAATAAAGTCTG
>SJYT01007634.1:445241-462920 GCA_006410635.1 Cephalophus harveyi | reverse complement strand
GTATTGTTTTCGCTTTGGCTCCATCCCTTCATTCTTTCTGGACTTATTGCTCCACTGATCTCCAGTAGCATATTGGGCACCTAATGACCTGGGGAGTTCCTCTTTTGATATCCTATCATTTTGCCTGTTCATACTGTTCATGGGGTTCTCAAGGCAAGAATACTGAAGTGGCTTGCCATTCCCTTCTCCAGTGGACCACGTTCTGTCAAGATGTACTCTGCATATAAGTATTTATTTAAGCAGGGTGATAATATACAACTTTGCCATACATATTCCTTTCCCAATTTGAAACCAGTCCATTTTTCCATGTCTGGTCTAACTGTTGTTTCTTGACCTACATACAGGTTCAGAATTGGGAAAGGAGTATGAGAAGGTTATATATTGTCACCCTGTTTAAAAATTACTTGTACTAAATCTTGCAAATTATGTAGCAGGTACTACTGGTAAACCATAGTAAGGATTTCAATTCACACATAGTTTGAAGGGTTTTTTTCCTTTTGCATATTCAAGACACCTGAAAGTAATTAGCCCAGGACCAACATAGTTTCTGTGGTATCCGAGTTTCTAATTCCTTATACCCTGTTGCTCTGCTGTACAGGAATTTTAATCCCAGAAGAAACGTAGACTCCAAAATGACTGCTAGCACTCTAGCCATTACACTTTCTTTCCAGCCATGATCAAAGTCACCTCTTGAATTACCATACCATTTCTACCTACCTCTCGTTAACTGATACAGAAAATGGTCATACTTAGCAGCACAGCAAGATGAAAAATAAAGTCTTTATTCCAGAAAGCCGTGTGCCCAGCTAAAAACTAGAATTTATTTTCCCCTGTAGAAAGAAGAAACCCATATGAGAGGAATATATATTGTCAGCTCTGCAGTACACTCTCACTTCTTTCTTTGACCTGATATACAGATTCATTTACACTTCCATTCATTCAACATTTATTTACTCAAAAATTTTATGAAAAGTCTGTTTGTGCCAGATTTATACTAACATCTGAGGAGACGAAGTTGAGGTTAAAAGTTGAATGTTAGAAAATAGCATAGGGAGCAGCAGAGGAAGACCATAGGTAATTGTGTTGAAAGAATTAGAAAAAAGCTATCTAAAGAGATAGGGCCATGAATTGCTAACTGCAAGTGTTGAGGGAACTACCCAGAGGATATGAGGTGAGAGGTAAGCTTAGTTTTACAAGGATAAATAACAGACAAAGAAGGGAAGTGTATTTCCAGGTTATACCTTATGCCATGAAGTGTGATTTTGAAATAATATGTAAAATTTCTGCAGCTTTTAATTATTAATCAGACTTGATAGATAGAACATGGTCACCAGCCAATTGTTTGATTAAACCACTAGGTGAGTGTATACGTTCCCACACAACAGTTTTCGCTGCAGCCATCAGAGCAGATGATAAAGAAATGCTGATAAAAATGGATTGGCTATGTTGCAGCTTGGTTCACCAGTAGACATAACCTCAAGGGTAAAGAAATATACCAGCTAACAGAAGAATCAGGCATTGTCTTTATGTTCCAAACCTCTAGCCCCACACCCATCCAAACTGAAAAATCCCCCATCTGCTCTCAGTCTCTCTCCTCAGCCAATCATGTTGCTTCAGAGACCCTGCAAGCCAGCAGCTTCCCAAGCTAGCCTGGGATTATAGGAGAGCATCTTGCCTATGACACCCCACCCAATTTTGAGAAATGATTCCCATATCCAGTAATGCTTTGCTCTTCTTTTCCCAGAAAAAAAAAATTTTTTTTTAATAGAGAGAGATTTTGAGGAATAATGTTGAGCTTTAGAGAAGAAACAAAAGGATTTCTCAGTTTGGAAAATAAGATATATTCAGAATTTCCAGACTTTTCCGACACTGTCTGAAGTCACAGTCACACCCCTACTATGAGGATGGTTGTCACCATCACAGTGCTGCCCTGCCCTGTGCAGCTCTTTTCTTAGGAAACAAACAAAAAAAGAGCTCTGTGATAAATCACTTCTGCAAGATGTGTTTCATATGTCAAGCACACATTGCTTCTAAATCAAATGCTGATACATGACTTCCGTCAAAAGTAAGCAGAATGCTATAATTTATAATCATTCTGAAGCACACTGCAGAGAAAATGAAAGCAGACCATTAAATTTTAATGCCTGTTCAGTTCTCTGAAAAGAGAGTTTCTGGCCATGTTTGAAGCCAGGCCCTGTTCCCCATACCATTGTGCACAGCCCCCCCAAAAAATAGTTTGTGCTTGCCAACACTTGTGGAAACTAATTGCAGAAATGATTTAGCTGTTAAAAGCTGCCATCCGTTAGAAAGTTCTCCTGAGTACAGAAGGTGACTGTAGAGGAGTGGGTCCTGTCCAATGCTTCCCTCCCTTATACTTTTTAACAATTGTCTGTTGTTGTGCAAGCCAGCTCCTCGCAGCAGGGCTGGGAGCAAATATTCATTGGGGTGTCATCTCCGCTTAGGCTCTTGTCCTGCACACCTATTCATCTGTGTTAAGTGAACAGCAGCATCAGCTCAAATTAAGCTGGCTTGAAAACAGCCACTGTTAATAATTTCTGCTGTGATTCAACTTAGCTTTGGCTAACAGGTGAAGATGTTTCATAACGGAGGCAATTACAGCTCTGAGAGCGCTTTCCCACTGCCTGTTTAATCAGAGGAATGGAACACTAGCTCCTCGCGCGTAGGGAAGGGCCAGCACAGCCTCCATCGGGCTGCATTCGTTATCTGCTAGATTGAACAAGCTGCCTGCCGGGGACAGATGCTTAGTGCAGTGATTAGAATATAAAGCAATTGCAAAGGCTGAGGGGATTGGAGTCAGTCTCCTTTATCTCAACTTACTACAGACTTTTCTGGTCAGATAACAAGTCTTCCAAACCAGTCTTTGTAGAGGAGAAATCATATGTATATCAATGCATGAAGACTCATGTATATTCATTCATCTGTTCCCTATATGAATTTTCCATTTAGAGTAGGAACTCTTTTTTTAAAAAAAGGAAGGGGATTCTTCAGTTCCAAATTCAGTTCCTTTTTATTAGCAAATTTTTATGACAAGGAATATAGAGAGGCAGTAAGTGTTAAACCAGTACAATAAAAATGCTTGCCAATTTTTCTTTATTATTTTTGAAGATTGAAAAGTCCAGTGGTTTTACTCATTTCCAAACAACTTTCATATTTAGTTTTTTTTTTTAAAGGAACATGGGTGGGAAACTTCAAAATATATAACCCTAAGTATTCACTTACATTATAAGGAAAGAAAATTGAAATTATGTATGTTTTGCTACTTTTTACATTATAGAGACAGCATACTTCCAAGCAGAGGGAAATCAATTATTCTAGCAAAAAGTAGTCTTTCAGGTCAACTCTGCATAACTTTTAAATTATAGCAGAAATATAGCTGTGTACTTCCTAATTGTGGAGATTTTCAAATAATTCTTTTCTAGTCAAACATTTTCCCTCTTATTCTCAAAGAAAGTCAAGCAGTCTAAATTGAATTTTTATTCATTACAATTTCCTGAAATGTAGTTCTTAATGGTTTCTGATCTGCCTGAAGGCATGAATCTTAAACTACTTTTCCCCCCAAACCAAAGAACTAGGGAAATGAAAAAGACCCGTTTTTGTTACTGGGATTAAATTTCCATTGTATACATTAATCTGCTTCACAGTATTTTCCTTCAGCATATTTTCCATCAAAGGTCTTTAATAAAGTCCTCGGTAGGTTATGCTTAATGAGCAATTGATTACAGGGCTACATATCCCCAAACTGACCATGTTTTCTACAAGCAGCAAAACAGCAAAGAAGGATGGGGAGAGGTGGTGAGAAGTTAGCCATATGCTTACTTTTCTTTTTAAAAATGCATTAAGAGCTTGGAATGGTTCTGATTTCATAACACTAAGGTTATGCTTAGAGCAATCTATTTCCATCTAGGTTTTTAATGGAGATTGTAGTCGTCATCAATTATTTAGTAGGCTTCCAAGGCTCTGTGTGTGTGTGTGTGTGTGTGTGTATGTGTGTATGTGTGTATGTGTGTGTGTGTGTGTATGTGTGTAATTGTGTGTATGTTAGTTTTGGGACCCAGGAATAAACAGGGAAAATAGAATGATAGAGTTTGCATTGCTAAATATATGATTTAACGTTGTGTTTAAAACACCTGCTTAACAAGATAGCGACTTGCCTTTTTTAAGAGGTATTTTTCTCCCTTCATTCTTTAGAACCATTCATCTAGCCTCATCTTGGAATATTCTCAGCAAGAATCTACTGCCCACTGAGTTTCCCCCTGACAATTACTGTTGCTCTTGAAGCTTTGAAAACCTGTGTAACATTAGCCTATCTAGCCCAGTGAAAATGTCTTTACAGATTAGTGTAATGTTAATACTGCTGGCTCCCTGCTTTTGACCTGAAGTGGAATATATTGCGCTGCTGGAGCAGATGGAATCAGAGTTTCATTGGGCTACAGAGATTGGTTGGCTGCCTGCCAAAAATTCAGTGCTCGTGGCATGGAGGCTTAGTCTCAGAAAAGCAGGCTTGAATCTATTCTCTGCTCTTGAAGAGAGAAAACAAAAGTGTCACATAAGTTTGTGTGGAATCAAACTACATTTGTTAAGATCGTTCATCTGCAGATGTTTACCCAGCATTCGAGAAGTAATTGAATCTTTTGGTGTAAAATGGAGACATCTTTATTCAGTTTTGCTGAAAGACAGGAGACAAAAGCCAGAGCAAAGGATAAAAAAAGAAATTATCTGAACTCCATTTAACCTTCCAGTTTGAATGCCGATCTCAGCCTAAGAACACAAATGTGTACATGTGGAGTGTTTAAAGTCTGTCTCCTTTTTTTATGAGTGCAAATAGATCTTAGTCTGAAATAATAAACCAAATTCATAAATGAAAAAGAGCTGTGTTATAGAGCCAAAGTGAAACAATTATGCAGATAGTTCCAAACCAGGATCTAAAACTCTAGGGGGTGAGGATAGAGGGGTGGAGAGATATATGTCCTAAATTATCCACACTAGCTTTTAGTGACTGCATCTTTCAGACAAACATTCAAGACCCCTGCTGGTTTTGTGTGCACAGAAAGAGCCTGCAATCATATTCTTTCAGAATTGACTTGCTTTTTGAAGGTTTACCTTTGCCTGGAACCCTGGGAGCATTTGGTTAAAAACCTTAATAACAGCAAAGTAAGACTGTATTGGTCAGATTTAGCAAATAAAAATATAAGGCACCCATTTAAATTTGAATTTTAGGTAGACAGGTGTCAAATAAGTATTCAGATAGAATTCATGATATTTAGCCTAAGTGTCTCCCAGATTTTACATGAGCCATGAGGCAAGCAATATTGGGGATATACTTACACTAAATGTTTATGCATTGTTCATATGACATTTGAATTAACCGGACATCCTACATTTTATCCAGCAGTCAATTCCATGATGTACTTTTTTGGTCTCACTTTTGGAACATGGTAAATTCTGCCCTACCTAACTTCTACATGCACACCTAACTTCCAGTTAGCACGTTTTTATTTTTATCCATAAGGTTATTTCTGAGTTTATTTTTATCATATTTTCCTCTCAAGCACTGCCTTTCCACAGCAGTAAAACATATGCTGTTTTCTGGCTAAGTAGATGGGTAATGTAAGCTGTGATGTGGAGAGGATTCTTCTCTTATCCGTTCTCTCTGAGGGTGTCGTTACAGAAACATATATATGTGCTTTTATCTGTGATAAGAGCTACCATCTGCTAGCTGCAATGTGCACAGCTTACCGTCTGAAGTGCTTATACATATTATGAAAACACACAGCTTTTGTGTATGTTGAGAATACATATAGACAGTGTTCTAATAAACCAGAATATTAGCTATTTGAATATATCAGATGGATGCAAGATAGAACTGCAGTTATGGACAAGAGTGATTAGAGCTGGGCCATTGCCATGCATATATTTATGCCAGTAGGATTTTTGTGACCTTTTAATACTGCATTATTTGCAAGCTCTTCCCATATAATTATTTTAAATCAATGGAACCTTTCCAATGAGAAGAGGCCCTTTAGAAGCTTCATGCCAGGGATCCCCAATACCTGAGATGTGTGGCACCTATAGGTGAGCAAAGGGAGAGACTGAGACAGGGCGACAGAACATATAAATTTGAGTTACTTTGACCTTTAATCCAGGAGAACACGAAGAGAAATCCACTAGGAAGGTTGGTTTGTAGCTGTCTGGAGACTGATAAGCTGTAATAAAGGTGCACTCAGTTGCAATTCATCTAAAGCTTCCATTGCTATCATCCTTCTTTTTCGATTTTTGTTCCCTCAAGTACTTATCTAAATCCCTTTCAGTGCCAGCTTGAATGCACCCCGTGTTCTCTCCAACTGTGACTAGCGCTGTCTGTATGCGTCAGTGTCTGCAACACACACTCTCCCCCTTGTTTGACAGGAACCAATGCCAACACCTAATTAAGGATAAGCCACAGAGCTCTCAGCTTTATCTTTGTCAACTGTTCCATTCCTAGCTTTCTGCCTAGCTGAGTTTTTAATGACATGAGCAACAGTTCGGTTCAGCATTCCTCAGGCCCACCCGTTTCGATTTCAGTCACTAACTTTGGCA
Organism: Cephalophus harveyi; assembly: GCA_006410635.1. Taxonomy (NCBI): domain Eukaryota; kingdom Metazoa; phylum Chordata; class Mammalia; order Artiodactyla; family Bovidae; genus Cephalophus; species Cephalophus harveyi. Next base: position 456,323 of record SJYT01007634.1, on the reverse strand, counting down.
AAGCAGGGACAGCAGAAGATGGTGGTGGCCACTGTGAACACAAGGCAAGGAGACATGGCCGTAGTGCTGTCTGGGTGTCACCTGCCCCACCCCATGCACACAGTGGGGATGTGCAGATGTGTTGGAGGGAATATTCAGGAGTCTCTCCAAAAAGTATTCAGATTTTCCAAGGACCTAATTTATAAAGAAAAGGCCCATCTGGCTCAATCTCATATAACATTGTATTAAACATTTTAAATCAATTATGCATATGTAAGAGTTATCATTTCCTAAAACTGTGGCAAAACCAGATTAGTGTGTGATACTGACTTTCATAAAGTCATTAAGTTGTATATTTTAAATTAAAAGTATGACATCTTTATTTATACCGACATATACACATATATGGGCTTCCCTTGTGGCTCAGCTGGTAAAAAATCTGCCTGCAATGCAGGAGACCTGAGTTCAATCCCTAGGTTGGGAAGATCCCCTGGAAAAGGGAAAGGCTACCCACTCCAATACTCTGGTCTGAAGAATTCCATGGACTCTATAGTCCATGAGGTTGCAAAGAGTCTGACATGACTGACTGACTTTCACTTCACATACACATATATGGGCTTCCCTGGTGGCTCAGATAGCAAAGAATTTGCCTGTAATGCAGGAGACCTGGGTTCGATCCCTGGATCAGGAAGATCACCTGGAGAAGAGATGACTACCCACTCCAGTATTCTTACCTGAAGAATTCCATGGATAGGAGTCTGGCAGGCTACAGTCCATGGGGTTGCAAAGAGTTGGACACGACTGAATGACTAACACACACCATATATACACACATATGTGTGTATATGTATGTGTATGTGAATATATATATATACACACACGTGTGTGTTTAGAGAGACCATGTGTGTTGTGTTTTTCTGTCTATACTTCTATATTATACTCAAAAAGGTACAGTATTTTCCTAGAGGTAGTTTTTGCGTACAGTGTTAAATCTGTGCCTTTGTTCTCTGGCTGCTAGGTAGAGCTTAAAGTTTTATATGGTCAGGGAAATGTCATAAGGCAGTATGATTCACTGAAATATCATTGAAATAAAAATCAAAATGCTGAGATAATTATGTATATCACTGTCATCGATGTGATTTTTTTGACCATGTCAAAGGCATCTACATTTGTGGGGGAAGAAATGGATTATTTGTCCCATTTTCCATTGTTATTTCATTTCAACTTTATGGTTTGTTTTAAAATTACTCAGCGTCTCTTGTTGGCTGTTTTTTAAATTTACTTTAGTGTTTTGACTCCTTTCAAACTTTTGTTTTTAACTGGCAATTCTGTATAACAAAAAAGAAAATAACAGCATTTTTTGAGCAGACAAGAAGTAATTAACATATTCTATAGCAAAAGAAGATAGCATTAGTAGAGAAGGCTGTTCAATAATTATATTTCACATTTATTCCTAGATTGGCCCCTATGTGTTCTGTAGAATACATGAGAAATGGGTTAAAAGACATGGTGCAGAATGGATAAGAAATATGATAATCCCTAAATGACAGAAGTTTAGAATACAGTTTGAGAGATTATATATCCTATATCTAATAGCTCCCTACATGACCTTTAGAAATAGTAGTAAATCTCTGCAAATATTGTAAAAAGAGTCTCAAATAGGGTGTACTTGTTCCCTTCTTTCTGAGTTGACCATCCCAACCCTATCAACAAAAACAAGACAAGGAACTGAGCCTCTTAGGCACTTAATTTAAACCAAACATTTGCTTTTGCCTGCATTTTTTGAATACTTCAGATAAAACTTTTGCTCACCCAAGTTACTCAAGCTTCAGTGTTCTCTGCCTGTCAGTAGAGAAAGCCTCCCTTCTGGATCTCACCCTAGCAAGTGAGAATCAACGGCACTGTCTGCTCCTACCAGCTCTCCTCCTGGATGTTGAGCTGATGCTTTTGATGTCTCACCTGATTAACAGGGTTTTTCTGAGTGGTGGTGACGGGTCTGTACGGGACCATCTGTACTCTATTATGAGGCACCCTGAGAGACCAAAGGCACTCTTCACAAGATGACTGTGGAGAGATTTCTGTGTATCCTCTGACCACAGAACTGAGTATTTCTCTTCCCTGTGGCAGCTGGACCATATTGAAATAATAGAAACCTGCTTTATCTCTTATTAACTGGTCCAACTCCTCAAAGCTAGGACTCTAAAATATTGGTCAACTCAAAAGGTGTCAAATGCAGATTTCTCAACAGGCTAGCTGATGTAAGAGACCGACAGACTGAGAGGGTGCATCTACTTCTTCCATAATAAGCCTATTTCTAAGCCAATGCTTTTGTGGCTGGGTAGATTCAATCAGAAATATCATGTGATCAAAATCTTCTAGTTCTGTAAAGAATTTCTCAGATATTAGATGGATCTCCCATTGAAGAATTATACTATCTAAACTCTACAGTAAGGTCAATTCTATCCAGAAAGATATAAATACAACCCATTTAAGGGTATTATATTGATACTAGAATAATTATACTGCATAAAACAGTGAAAAAGCAGCAGTCTTTCAGTCTAAATTGAAAGTACTTGAGTTGACAAAAAGTGAACAAAACAAATTTGTCTGGATTTGCAAATAAATGAATTTTTTTCTGTAGGCAGACGTGGTTGACAATGCTTCTCTGTCAAAATTTCAAATTATGATAATCATTATTTGTTTTTTTAGAACAAATAAAACCTGAGGATATATTGCATCAATTGTTGATAAAGAATATCTTTGTGTTCTAGATGTGAGAGTCTTATTTAAAATATCCTTATAGTTTACTCTGGTCATTTTCATTTCAATCATGAAACAAAAGTAAGCATATTGTAGAAAATGAAAAAGCTTAATATGTCTATTTGGGAATTATTTTAAGCAAATTACTTACAGAGTTTTGTTAATCATATGCCAAGTATGAACAATATATTTTTCATTTCCTAATCTTTCAATGCATACACTGCTGTCTCTAGTTAAGCCAACCTTCTCTGCAGATGGACCAATGGATTGTACATTAATGCATTTTTCAGCATAATCAGGCTTGATATATTAAGAAAATATTTATTCCAGGTAACTTTTATTTACATACATGTTCCATTGAATTTTCACCAAAAACTATCACTTACATCTGAGTTTAATGTGTATAAAACATCCCTGTTTTCTAAGAATGAACATACTGTTATTGCTACAGGGCTTACATATATATTTATTTTACATAAACCAAGAAATTCAAATTTTACATTAAAAATGGATTTACTATTTAATAGACCACATTCAATCTGAGTAAACATATGCAAGAGTAATCCATCTATTAGACCTGTCTGGAAACCATTGTTTTAATACAAAAGGAGATCTATTTGTTTTGCTAGACAAAAGCCTATGTGTCATGGGTCAATAATTAACCTCCTCAATGTATATCTTTCCTCCTCAATATATATCTTTCCTAAGTCAGTACCTTAAGTTGCTTATACTCAAAAATAAATGAACTGCATAGAGAAATAAATTGCTGTGACTAAAACATAGCATCATGTGTTGTTCTTCCATGATTGAGACGAATCAGTGCAGATCTTTTATAAGAGGAACACCAACATGGAGATATAGGTTAGTTTCACCTCTGGCTGAATCTGATGTCAGTGTGGTAATCACCAGGCCTAGTCAATAATACCTCTCCTCAGTATAATTGCAAATCCAGTACAACCATGACCAGAACTAAATTGCTTCAGAACAATCAATAGAAATCTTCTGATTGTGTTCCTGGCTGTATGCATCAAATACAAAGAGGAAAACTGTCCATTCAAGCAAAAGTCAATTTTATAAATAAAAAATTCTGTATAAAAGTCATGTTATGTTTTATGTTCTTTCTTGGAAGAAGAGATTAAATATATTGGTTAGTTGTCAATGGAAAGAAAGTGTCTAGCAAGGAATTCATCATCAGACAAACAGCAATGCAAGAAAAGCAAGAATATCTTGGGATGAAAGATATATCTGAGACTGAAGATGAGCTAGCCAGTTAAGCAAACACCTTCCTTCTATTTTGAAACACAACTGTGAACTTAAAGGTAAAATCTCTGTACTCTTTGGTAAACTTCAGTCACTAAAGCGGCTAGTTAACTAACGAGTCCCAAAAGATGCCAGTTACATTAGAAAATAAGATTAGCGCTATTAATTTCCTACCAGAGGTGCATAATAATATAGGTTACATGAAAGGGTCACTGTTCCATCTGTCGAGATCAGTGCTTCTTAAAATATGGTGAACAGAATTGTTCTCACCTTCAAGTAGATGAGATTGCAACCATAGAGCTACAGAACTAAACAAAATTTAAAATAGCTATTTGGTAATGATGAATTTAGCCTATGTTGTGTTGTTATATATCCAGTCAAATAAGAACATCTTTGAATCTAAGAAAATTGAAAATGGATTCTAAAAAGGGGCAGGGTAGAAAAGGGAAGAGAGAGAGATATGAGGATGTTCATGTGATTACAGCATAAAAATAAATTTAAAACCAAAGGATTAGATTTTTATAATTATTGTTGTAAGACATTCTGCTTCCTCTTTTGTAGGTATTCTTTGGTCTTATCAAAGAAGTTGGAGAATATTTGCTAAAGCATATTTGCCCAACTCTTTTAATCCCTTCTAATTCCATTTTCTCATATTTCTAGAGTGGGGGTTTTGAGTTGCTGAAAACAATATGCTCTGATAACCTCTGTTCCACTGTGCTTGATGACTTTCCGTTAGCTAGCAAGACATCACTGAGCACATATGTGTGTGTGTGCACACACGCGCACACACACACACAGAGTAAAAAGTTTCAAGCTTCTCATCATCTCATTCCAGGTCTTTCATAGCCCATTCTTAATCCACCTTTCTAGTAGGCTTTTCAATCTTCTCCTCAGGACACCACTTATCTACTTTGTGTCTTAGGCTCCCGAGAGCTCCCAACAACTCTTCACAATATCCTACACACACACTACTTTTTACCATGACTTTGCTCTTGCTGTGATTAGAATATTCTTCCCTCATCCCTACCCACTGACATCCTACCTGTTCCTTCAATCCCAGGGCAATGCCAGAAGCCTTCCCTGATTCTTCTATTGTGAGAAAGTGAAAGTGAAGTCACTCAGTCGTGTCCAACTCTTTGGGACCCTGTGGAGCCTACCAGGCTCCTCCATCCATGGGATTTTCCAGGCAAGAGTACTGAAGAGGGCTGCCATTTCCTTCTCCAGAGGATCCTCCCAACCCAGGGACTGAACCCAGGTCTCCCGCATTGCAGACAGATGCTTTACCATCTGAGCCACTCTATTTTTTCAGTGTTTCTCCACTCAGGTTCTACATAGCCATATATGTATTGAACTGAGTAATAATGGAATAAGAGAGCAATCAACAAAGGCTAATAACCACCAAGAGTAATTATGGTAATAATATACTATTACTGAAAAATAATATAAAAGTTGCCTAATATATTGCCTGCATAATGAAGTTGAATTATATACAATTTATAATTAACCATACTGAGAGCTGGCTCTACCCTCCAAAAAGGACTTAGAAAACAATGAGGGAAAACTAAGACTCTTAATTTCAAAGGTTCTCAAAACTGAGAAAACCTTTTCAATATAAAAACATTACTTTATATCATTTCTTGAAATGTTGCTGACCTACCATATAAAAAAAGACAGAATAAATCAGAAGTGTATAAAAATGCTCATTAGCTAGTACTGGCAACTCTTCACTGCCAATGTAAAATACACTGGTTCTGAGGTCTTTTGTGCATGACCAAATATTTTTAGCAGATGCTAAGTGAAGAGAGAAACAGAAAGAAATTAATTTAAATGTTGTAGCCATTTCTAAGGCATCAAAATGAACATCTTATGAGAGCACGCCTTGTATATATATATATAGCCTTGTCTAAGCTCCTAAAGCTCCTTTTTACTACCCCAACCCCACCGGCAAACAGGGCTCCTACACTTGGCATTTGTGCATTAAGGTACAAATGAAAATGTTGCAGTCAAAACACCCTAAAAGGCTGTTAAATAGCTGATAATTTCATCAAGTCAAAAATGAGTGTAGCTGTATTACAGGCATAATGCTATAAACATTTTCAGTTACCTCGATTAACCCTTGTAGGAAGCTAGCATGTTCTGCATGAGGCTGTGGAAGAAAGAGCACAACAGCTGCCCTGCATGCCCCACCCCCACCCTCAACTCTGCTCTGCCTTGTCCACATCAGTTTTAAATTGCTCCTGCAATTGTTTCTTGTAGATTAATTTGTAATTCTAAATTTCCAGGCGAATGAAATGTGATCCTGTCCCTCCCTCAGGCCATTTACAGAGCTATAGCTTTCCTGTAATTTGAGGCTGAGAGCTAAGGGAGAAAGGGAGCCTAGCCAGGGACAGGGGAGAAGAAGAAAGTGGGGGTGGGCTGTGTGGGTACTTGAACTGTGTGGACACAGTTCAAGAGGGAGAGAAAGAGAGCATAGAGAGTGGGTGAGATAGGAATGTGGAAGGTGGAAACCAGTACTAGGATCTTTATTCCCTATCCTCATCCCCAGCAGTGTTTCTTGGATCCTTACACAATTGGTGAAGGTGAAGTCGCTCAGTCGTGTCCGACTCTTTGCAACCCCATGGGCTGTAGCCCAGCAGGCTCCTCAGTCCATGGAATTTTCCAGGCCAGAATACTGGAGTGGGTTGCCATTTCCTTCTCCAATTGGTAGTTTTATGCAACAGCATAGTCCTTGCATATGATTCTTCATCTCATCAAATAAATAAATGAAAAAAAAACACAAAATAATTATGAAGCAAGATTTTTGCAGTACTGGGAGACACATCTACAATATTCACAGTGGTGTGAGTTGAATTCATAGATTTCATAATGAACTAGTTAAGCCACTCCTCTTATTCCAGCCTTTATCCAGGAATGCCAGTGTGCTTTGAGGCCAGATTACCTGTCACACTGTAGAATAGTTTGGGTTCCTGAGAGGATATACATTCTCTAAGCTCAAAGCTAAGATCGTGGCATCTGGTCCCATCACTTCATGAAAATAGATGGAGAAACAGTGACAGACTTTCTTTTTGAGGGCTCCAAAATCACTGCAGTTGGTGACTGCAGCCATGAAATTAAAAGAAGCTTGCTCCTTTGAAGAAAAGTTATGATTCACCTAGGCAGCACATTAAAAAGCAGAGACATCACTTTGCCAACCAAGTTCCGTGTAGTCAAAGCTATGGTTTTTCCAGTAGTCTTGTATGGATATGAGAGTTGGGCTATAAAGAAAGCTGAGGGCCGAAGAACTGATGCTTTTAAACTGTGGTGTTGGAGAAGACTCTTGAGAGTCCTTTGGGCTGCAAGGAGATCCAACCAGTCAAACCTAAAGGAAATCAGTCCTGAATATTCATTGGAAGTACTGATGCTGAAGCTGAAACTCCAATACTTTGGCCACCTGATGTGAAGAACTGGCTCATTTGAAAAGACCCTGATGCTGGGAAAGATCGAAGGCAGGAGAAGGGGACAACGGAGGATGAGATGGTTGGATGGCATCACTGACTTAGTGGGCAAGAGTTTGAGTAAACTCTGGGAGCTGGTGATGGATAAGGAGGTCGGGCATGCTGCAGTCCATGAAGTCGCAAAGAGTCGGACATGACTGACCAACTGAACTGAACTGAAGCACAAAGCATTAAGTAATTGCTCCTAGGCAGCGGTCTCACTCAATCAGTCAACATTTGTTGAACAGCCACTTCTCAAAGCAAACTATATGAGAACATGTATTTCTTTAAACAAAATACTTCCCCAAAGTCCACAATTTACTGCAGCAATATTTAAACTTTCTTTGGAACGTGGACCCATTTGGGAATTTGATTTTATAAAAATATGAATCCTCTTCTAAAAGGCACATAAGCCTAGCTATTAAATTGTGCATTGGTCCTGACTTTCCTTCACCAAGGCAAAATACAAATTTGCATAAAAATTGCTTTTCTATTTTGCACAGCCCACTTTTCCTTTTTCATGCAAATATTTGTGGCTGCTTCCTAAATATAATTGAAATCAGTCCAAAATTTGTCCAATCATGTCAATTTAAATTTCACTCAAAAGCAAGTTTCAGTAAGAAGGCAGCCAGTTTCCCTTTAAGTGGACATTTAAAATGTGGAATAGCTTTTGACTTAGTCATGTGTATGCCACTTTAAGCCACTAACTTGAGCTTCTTTTTTTTTTTAAGTCAGGTCTTGAAAACCCTGACTTGCAATGATGCTTAAATGCCAGGAAACAGAAGCAGAGTTTCCACAGATGTTTGCTTGACAAAGGGAGACTTATACTAAAGAATTCTAGTATGTTCAAGGTTGCATTGTTTCCTTGATCTGCTTAGTTAATAAGAGCATTTTTGGCAAGCTTTGAATCACCAGCCTTGTCATTGTTGCATCATTATTGTTTTAGGAAAAACAGAATGAAAAAATCTATGAGATCACAGAGTCTGTCTGAATCATTTTTCACTGAACCTGTTACCATACTGATACAGGAGAAAGTGTGTCACAGGCTTTGGGGAAATTCCTTCTCCACAAAAGAGTTAACATCTAATATGGAGACAGATAATGAGGTGCTCTATCTGTTCACAGATACCCAGACTTTTTTCTAGTAGAGGTTTCATATGACCAGACATCAAGCCTGTACCTAGAACACAGGAAATATTCAATTGAGATATGTTGGAATTTTTTTAAAAAGCAGATCAGAATTCTAATTGTTAAGACTATCTGCATATGTTGTTAGTTTCTAATTTTAAATAATTTATTGGGCATTAAACTATCCATGAAGTAAAAATGAATGCATACCTTGGAAGAGAAATTATAAAAATTTTGGGAATTCTGTGCACTATAGATGACTGAACAGTGAGATGTGTAAAAGTTTGCAGAATGTGAGGCATTATTTAAAATAGTTTTATAGTTTCCATAGCTTACCAACTGCAAAATTTCTGTTTGGCCTGGAAAATGTAAATTGACCTATACATACACCTGTTCCTCAGGTCTCTTCCTGCTTCTCTTGCCCCTGCTATATACATGAGATACCTTCTTAGTTGGCCTCTTTATTATTTTTTTAATTGAAGTATAGTTTATTTACAGTGTTGTGTTAATTGCTGCTGTACAGCAAAGTGACTCAGTTATACAGATATATACATTTTTAATACTCTTTTCCATTATGGTTTATCATAGGATACTGTATATAGTTCTCTGTGTTTTACAGTAACATCTTGCTGTTTAGCCACTTTCTATATAATAGCTTATATCTTCTAACCCCAACATCTCACTCCATCCCTCCCCACAATGACCTTCCCCTTGGCAACCATAAATCTGTTCTCTATGTCCATGAATATGTTTCTGTTTTGTAGGTAGGCTTGCTTGTGTCATATTTTAGATTCCACATATAATAATATTATGTGGGGTTTTTTTGGTAAATACGTTTTTTAAATAAGTTCATTTCTATCATTTTTTAGGTTCTAAATATAAATTATATTATGTAATATTTGGTTTTCTCTGTCTGACTTCATGTAGTATGACAATCTCTAGGTCCACCCATGTTGCTGCAGATGGCAATATTTCATTCTTTTTATGGATGAGCAGTATTTCATTGTATATGTGGATACTACTTTATCCATTCATCTGTTCATGGACATTTGGGTTGTTTCCATATACTGGCTATTGTAAATAGTGCTAGTATGAATATAGGGGTGCATGTATCTTTTTGGATTGGAGTTTCATCTGATATATATGCCCAGGGGTGGGATTGCTGGAAAGTGAAAGTCACTCAGTCGTGTCCAACTCTTTGTGACCCCATGGACTGTGTAGTCCATGGAAATCTCCAGGCCAGAATACTGGAGTGGGTAGCCTTTCCCTTCTCTAGGGGATCTTCCCAACCTAGGGATCGAGCTCAGGTCTCCCACATTGCAGGCAGACTTTACCAGCTGAGCCACAAAGGAAGCCCAAGAATACTGGGGTGGTTAGCCTATCTCTTCTCCAGCAGATCTTCCCAACTTAGGAATCAAACCAGGGTCTCCTGCATTGCAGGCAGATTCTTTACCAACTGAGCTATGAGGGAAGCTCACATGTTAGTTCTAGGGAATCCCCTGGTGGTCCAGTGGTTAAGAGCTGGATCTTCACTGCTATAGACCTGGATTCGATACTTGGTTGGGGAACTAAGATTCCACAAACTACAGTGGTGCAGCCAAAAATAAACAAAAAATCTGGGCTTCCCAGGTGGCACTAGTGGTAAAGAACCCATCTGCCCAATGCAGGAGACATAAAAGACTCGGGATCAATCCCTGGGTTGGGAAGATAACCTGAAGGAAGGTAACCCACTCCAGTATTCTTGCCTGGGAAAACCCATAGACAGAGGAGCCTGGCAGCTACAGTCCATGGGGTCACAAAGAGTTGGACATGATTGAAGCAACTTAGCATACAGTCTCATAAAAGACTCGGGATCAATCCCTGGGTTGGGAAGATAACCTGAAGGAAGGTAACCCACTCCAGTATTCTTGCCTGGGAAAACCCATAGACAGAGGAGCCTGGCAGCTACAGTCCATGGGGTCACAAAGAGTTGGACATGATTGAAGCGACTTAGCATACAGTCTGGAGAAGGAAATGGCAGCCCACTCCAGTGTTCTTGCCTGGAGAATCCCAGGGACTGGGGAGCCTGGTGGGCTGCTGTCTCTGGGGTCGCACAGAGTCGGACACGACTGAAGCGACGTAGCAGCAGCAGCAGCAGCATACAGTCATGGATATTCTATTTTTAACTTTCTGAGAAACCTCCATGCTGTTTTCCAGGGTGGCTATACCAACTTACAGTCCCACCTAACAGTGAAAGAAGGTCCCTTTTTCTCCACACCTTCTCCAGCATTTGTTATTTGTAGAGTTCTTAATCATGGCCATTCTGACCACTATGAGGTGATACCTCTTCGTACTTTGAATTGCATTTCTCTAATAATTATCACTGTGGAAAATTCTGAAAGAGATGGGAATACCAGACCACCTGACCTGCCTCTTGAGAAATCTGTATGCAGGTCAGGAAGCAACAGTTAGAACTGGACATGGAACAACAGACTGGTTCCAA
>SJYT01007634.1:352798-444645 GCA_006410635.1 Cephalophus harveyi | reverse complement strand
GAGGATGAGATGGCTGGATGGCATCACGGACTCGATGGGCGTGAGTCTGAGTGACCTCCGGGAGATGGTGATGGACACGGAGGCCTGGCGTGCTGCGATTCATGGGGTCGCAAAGAGTTGGACACGACTGAGCGACTGAACTGAACTGAACTGAAGCTTTTGTCAGTCACATTGTTTGCAGATGTCTTCTCCCATTCCATAGGGTATCTTTTCATTTTGTTTATAGTTTCCTTTGCTGTGCTAAAGCTTGTAAGTTTGAATAGATCTCATTTGTTTATTTTTGTTTTTATTTCTGTTGCTTTGGAAGACCGACCTAAGAAAACATTGGTATGGTTTAGGTCAGAAAATGTTTTGCTTATGTTCTCTTCTAGGATTTCTATGGTTCCTTGTTTTATGTTTAAATTTTTAAGCCATTTTGAGTGTATGTTTGTGTCTGTTAGGAGGGTGTGGCCTAACTTCATCAGTTTACATAAGGCTATCATTTGGCCTCTTTAAATCATATATCATTGAAGCTCACTCAGCTCAGAACACAGCTTTGCATTCTTGTTGGCATATAGAGAAACTAGTGAGAACAGAAGTAGCATTTTCCCCAAACAAACCATATTGCTGCAAAGACATGGATGGTGCCAGACTGTAGGATGACAACCTTGAATGGACTGCTTGTACTTGCATGTCCCAGGCGGAAATGATGATGATTCTAGACTCCTAGTGTAGGAAAGCCTCTTAGAGATATTTCAACTATGCCAGAAAACAGATATCTGATAGACATGTTTAAACATGATCATAAGTTCCAAACTGGGACTGGAAGTCTTAGGAAAATATAAGTCCTGTTGTAAGATGACCACTTAATTGGTACAGCCCTATGCCTCATCTTATCAGTCCTAGATGTCGCTGATTGAGTATCTTTCTTCTGCAAGTACAAGAATTAGTCCCCCAAAATGCTGTTAGAAAACACTTAGCCCATCATCTTTCCCCTGAAATTACCCCTACTGAGCAGTGTCCTTGTGCCATGCCAAGGCACACTTGTCAGGTGCCCTTAGCAGAGATGCCAATCCCTTATCCGATAAATCGAAGTCAAATGGTAAAAACCAATCCAAACTACAGCAGGGAAACAGCTGATGTTTGGTTGAACTCCTCACAGTAGCACCTTGCATGTTATCAGAATGTTAAATATTATTATTTTAATTCCATCTAAAATATTTTTAAAAAATTCCTTTTTCAATGATAGAGCATGGCAGATAATTTTTAACATGTCTCCAAAAAATAATAGGGTGAAATGATATCATTGAGATACTTCTAGAAGAATGTGGAGGCACTTCTCTTTTCTAATCTGATATTTCTGTTGTAACCAACTGTGTACCATGTTAGTGATTTGCATTTAACAGCCCCCTGGCACAAATTAAATGGAGCAAGATCCCATTGCAACTAATAAACTCACTGTAACAAGCCCCGCAACTTTGCCTGGCCACAGTGCTCAGCAAGATCACCATGTGTGGAACTGGATTACAAGATAAAAATAGCATTGTTCTGTGCTTTTAAACCCATACAACTCTATATTTCTCTTTGGAAATAAATTTTGTTTAATGACCAGTGATTAGCTCCTCTCTGGTTTGCTATAATATTAGTCTTGTTTTTTGTTTTTTGTTTTTTTTTATTTAATCACTAGTGTCACCAGTACTTTGGAAGAAGAGCTGCAATTTAAACATATTTTGAACAGATGAGGAAAAGGCAGCCAGGTTCTTTTGGCATCAGTTCACACAGCCTATCATTCCAAAACATTGCTGGTTTTACACTGATATCATCCACCAATGTCAGCACAGCTGAGGTGACTGTGCTAATTAACTGTCCCGAACCAGCTGAGAAAGCTTGTATAAACTCCATGGGAATATGAGCTGTTAGAACAAAATTCTATCCAGTGGAGCTAGGGACCAAACCCACGTATAAACTCAAAACATGGAACAGTTGCCCTTAACCATCAGGTGATAACATCATCAGCTCAAGATGTCAGGGAGTTAGCAGAGTTGAATACAGGGCTGGTATGACATAATAAAAATTAATCACATATAAAGAGTTCAAGGCCTCCTCCCATCTCCTGTTTACAACAGAGATTAGGAAATGACCAGTCAGTATATGGCATCTCCAAAGATAGAAAGCACTTCCCCTGCAAAGGTTGATTCTCAAGAGGAAAATCAGTCCAACATAAGAAACGTTAGGATCTCTAAGAGGCTGCTTAAGGTGTGTACAATCAGGTGGGAGTAAGGACAGTTGCCCCAGGAATGTGATGCAACAGTTAAGTGTCATTTGGTCTAGACAATAAGGGTCAAAACCTCTAGAGGGTGTGTAAATTGTAACATAGCACTCGGATAAGAATGATTTTGCTTCAGAGACTTCAAGGAGCTTCAGGGTATTCAGGGGTATGAGAGAGAGTTTTATAAATTTCTATGGACTAAGAGTGGTCCTAGCAGACTCCTGACATTTAGTTAATGGCAGATTGGATATTTGGATATAAGAAATTTATAACCAATTCAAGACAATAAGTCATCATCTTATTAACTAGCTCAGTCTAATTTATATTTTCTCTAAGGATAGACCACCACCTTCAAAAAAAAAAAAAAAGCCTGATAGAAATGGGTGACGGGGATATAATTTTTTTTAAGTTTTAAAAAGACAAAATTATGTATCAATCTGTAGATGGTTCAGTTTAGGTCAAACAGGTTATAGATGTTAGAGAAACCAAGTCTTTTAAGCCATCACCCTTGTAAGATCATCATTTGGGTTCAAGAACTTGAGAATAGAGGAAGAGAGCACATTGTTTATTGGAAACTGAAAGTCTGTTTTTGTGTCATGGGGAAAATACTGATTACCTCCTATAGAGATATGAAAGGACTGGTTAGATCTCCTTGCAGTCCAAGGGACTCTCAAGAGTCTTCTCCAACGCCACAGTTCAAAAGCATCAATTCTTCATCACTCAGCTTTCTTCACAGTCCAACTCTCACGTCTATACATGACCACTGGAAAAACCATAGCCTTGACTAGATGGACCTTTGTTGGCAAAGGAATGTCTCTGCTTTTCAATACACTATCTAGGTTGGTCATAACTTTCCTTCCAAGGAGTAAGTGTCTTTTAATTTCATGGCTGCAGTCACCATCTGCAGTGATTTTGGAGCCCAAAAAAATAAAGTCTGACACAGTTTCCCCATCTATTTCCCATGAAATGATGAGACCAGATGCCATGATCTTCGTTTTCTGAATGTTGAGCTTTAAGCCAACTTTTTCACTCTCCTCTTTCACTATCATCAAGAGGCTTTTGAGTTCCTCTTCACTTTCTGCCATAAGGGTGGTATCATCTGCATATCTGAGGTTATTGATATTTTCCTGGCAATCTTGATTCCAGCTTGTGTTTCTTCCAGTCCAGCGTTTCTCATGATGTACTTTGCATAGAAGTTAAATAAGCAGGGTGACAATATACAGCCTTGACGTACTCCTTTTCCTATTTGAAACCAGTCTGTTGTTCCATGTCCAGTTCTAACTGTTGCTTTCTGACCTGCTTATAGGTTTCTCAAGAGGCAGGTCAGGTGGTCTGGTATTCCCATCTCTTTCAGAATTTTCCACAGTTTATTGTGATCCACACAGTCAAAGGCTTTGGCATAGTCAATAAAGCAGAAATAGATGTTTTTCTGGAACTCTTGCTTTTTCAATGATCCAGTGGATGTTGGCAATTTGATCTCTGGTTCCTCTCTGCCTTTTCTAAATCCTGCTTGAACATCTGGAAGTTCTCAGTTCACATATTGCTGAAGCCTGGCTTGGAGAATTTTGAGCATTACTTTACTAGCGTGTGAGATGAGTGCAATTGTACGGTAGTTTGAGCATTCTTTGGCATTGCCTTTCTTTGGGATTGGAATGAAAACTGACCTTTTCCAGTCCTGTGGCCACTGCTGAGTAGCCCTTAATAGGTCATAAGCCCTTGAATAGGTCTAAGTTAGGTCTCAATTTAGTCATCTATAAATTGGGACTGAAAATACCTATACCCTAGTGGGGGGTTTCATAAAAGTAAATTTTTGTAACACACTTTGCACAGTGCCTGGCTTTCTGAATAATCATTGTTATGTGATATATTTATCCTGTCACTCTTGAGAAGCCATAAAATGCAATGTGGTAAGTGCAGGGTTGCCCTTAATTTACTGCTTGGCCTGAGAATCATTCTTACAGTTACCAGTAAATCAGGAGTTAGCTCCCAGTACTCTCAGCATCATGGAGGCGTGTCTTGCTGTGTTACATGAATTTGACTGGGCTTCTTTGGTGGCAGACTCCAGCTTTATTCAGCTAAATAACAGAGTTCCAAGATGAATGTCAGGAAATCTGGTCTCTATAGAGCTTGATCACCTGTAAATAGCTTATCTATTAATAGATCCTAGTGCAGAAGTCTCTTACAAAAATATTTCTAAAAATCACTGTCCTTTTCAACTTAAGATAACTTATTGTATGATTGTATTTTAAATCAAGGTTTTGAGTTGTGGAAAAATACAGCTTATATAGGTTAGATCTAGTTGAAAGTGAATGTGTTAGTAGTATCTAACTTTTTGTGACCCCATGAACTTATAGCCCGCCAGGCTCCTCTGTCCATGAGATTCTCCAGGCAAGAATACTGGAGTGGGTTGCCACTCCCTTCTCTAGGGTATCTTCCCGATCCAGGGATGAAGCCTGGGTCTTCTGCATTGCAGGCAGATTCTTTACTGTCTGAGCCACTAGGGAAGCTCCCTAGAACTAATTAGTAGTACTCAACTCTGTAATATCACCCTACTCTTTACACCTAATCTTTTACAACATCAAAGCAGTTAAAACAGTAAACCCTGGAAGTTAAAGAAACTGGACTCAGAAAAAGTATTAAAGTGCCTTTCCCATTCAGTAAATTATCTCACCTCTGTAGCTGAGTCACTCACTCACTGTGCTGTGCTGTGCTTAGTGGCTCAGTCGTTTCCGACTCTTTGTGCCTCCATGGATGGTAGTCGGCCGTGCTCCTCTGTCCATGGACATTCTCTAGGCAGTAATACTGGAGTGGTTTGCCATGCCTCCTCCATTTACTCACTAGACTGATATTTACTGAGATTCCATCGATGAGCAAATTACTATCCTGGACCCTCATCGATGAGCAAATTACTATCCTGGATCCTAATTATTCCTGTGTGATTAAGGTTAGAGAACTTACTGCTTAAAAGGAGAAGGCAGCTTTAATATTGTATCTGCCAGGATCCATGCTCAATGATAGATGTTCCTAAATACATATAAAGTAGGATACTTTTGCTTTCGTTTAACAGAAAAATTCAACTCACCTTGTTTAAAATTTAGAGTAAAAAACATCATGTTGAGCAGTTCAATAGGAACTAGCTTTTGTAGATAGTTAATACACATAATGTGCTTTTAACAATATCTGGCATCTAGTAAACACTCATTAAATTTTATCTGTTATTAATACCTAGCACACTTAATCCCAGACTCTTAGGATTTATATATAAAATAAATGAGAACAGAGTGGATTTTGTACAAGGAATGAGGGATAGATTTTATAGAGAACGTATTTAAACTGGTTCTTGCTCTTAAGAAGACTGCCAGCTAGACAGGGAAAGTCTTTCAAGGCAGAGGAAGTAACATATGCAAGGCAAGGAAGTTTGAAGTACAGAGTGACTGATTAAAGAAATGTGACTCATCTATACAGTGGGATAATAAGCAGCCATTGAACAGAATAAGGTAGAATCTATGCATTAAATAATAATATTATTAATGAAAAATTGTTTCCACAATAGTATGCACAGTATGCTCTCATTTGGTTTTTAGAATTTGTATTTTTTAATTTATAATCATTATCAATTTTTTTAAATGAAAAACTATATTATGAAATCATGAATTAGCAAATTGTCTAGTTTTACAAGAGGAATGGAGGAGGATGAAATGAAATTAGAATTTGGTATTAGACTATATGCTATACTAAAAAATTGGGACCTTCTGCTCCAGACTAGATCAGGAGTTGGAACTGGAGTCCATGGGCCAATCTTAGCTACAACTTGTTTTTGTAAATGAAATTGTATTGGAACACAGCTACTCCCATTCATTTATATGTGATCTATGGTTGCTTTTGCACTGCAGCAGCAGACTTGAATAGTTGTGAGAAAGACTCTATGGCCCACAAAGCCTGGACTATTTATTACCTGAACCTTTACAGAAAAAATTGCTGACCCCTCCTATAAATAATGAAAAGACATCAAAGTATGGGTGGCATCATCAAGTCTGTTTATTAGCAAGATAATACCAACAGAGCCTGGGAAGCAGATATGAAAATGTTAATTGTAATAACTGATGAATAGCCTGCTTTACAGAAATTTCTCAGTAACTCTCTTACTATCTTAAAAATAAATGCAGCAATTATTGTATCATTTTTATAAAAGAGAAAAATGAGTAACAAGCCAGGTAGCTGTTAAGTAATGTGTCCCCAAATAGAACATAGCTCTAAGAAGAAAGGGACTTTATCTTATTCACACTTCTATCTCCAGCACCAAGGACCATTTCTAACACCTGATCAGGCATTTATCTAAATAAATATTTATGGACCAAATGCATGAAGGAATCAATCCATAAATAAATGAATGAGTGGTAAATTTGTGTGGGAGTATAGGCAGCCTCTGAAAGTCATCCTGCAAAATCAGCCGTCCCAACTCTGTCATCCTGCCAGTGCATCAGGCAGTGACTTACTTGAGAACCTTCCATGTTGTCTTAGGAGCTAGGAGCCAGAAAAACCAACCCAGATTCTCTCAGCCCTGGAGGCTGTATCACTCCTCTCTATTCTACCTGAAAAGAGTTGTCTTTTCATTTATCTGATTTGTTTTTGCCGTGTAGTGTGCCCTATTTGCTGGCAGTTTCTCACATCCAGTTCATGTCTACTCTTTAATTTTAAGCAGTTCTGAAGTTCCTTCCCATTGCTACAGGGATTCCTTTCCCCTCAGCAGGTTACCATCCATCACCCACCCAGTAGACAGTGTTGAGTGTTGTCAAAAACTGCTGTTGCACAGTTTCTATCTAGTCCTTGGTCTTTCATCTGCACCAGCCCTTGAAAGCCGACAGGACAAATTGCTTGCTTTCCAGGTCTTAATGTTTATCTCCCTTCAGGTCTCACCATCTGCTATGATTTGGAAGCTCAGGTAAGTGCATTTTTTCAACTTCTTTCAGCTGCTCAGCCTTCTGCAGGTGTTGCCGTGTCTCTGTCCTCTCACTTTTCAGACATCATCTCCGGAACTGATGGGGCTGATATTGAAATTGATGAATGTGCATGGTGCTTTTCTCCTCCGTGCTGCCTGTCATTCTTTGCATTGCACAGATCTGATTTGTCCACTGAGGCCTTCATGTAAAGCAGGTGAAAGCATCTGTGAAATCACAATTAGCTGTGTCCTTCCTTCATTCCACTTCTTATCTGCTAGTTCACAATATTACTTTCCTTAGTTTCTAAGGCAGAGACGATAAATGGTGGCCAGGCCCCTTTGGCTTATCCTGAAAGTGACTCAGAGTTTGGAAATTTGATTTTAAAATTTGATGTTAAAGATGGAAACCTGTCTTCCCTTCCAGATTTGGAAGAAGTGGTACCTCTGGCCTTGTATTTCTCTTTGGCAAAAACATGCAGGAGTGGATTCTCAACTACATTCTTTTGATGCTATTCACGCTCTGAAAATTTCCTTAGTCTCACTGCTTCTCCAATCTATCCTTACATCTAATCAGCATTAAATGTTTATCATTGCTCTTTACACCTAGAGGTATAGTTTGAGTTTTTTCAAACTCTGGCATAAAACCAAGTGTCCAAAATTCTTTTAGAGAAGGATCTGTCAACTTTTTCTCTGAAGTGCCATAGAGTAAATACTCAGGCTTTGCAGACCATATGGTCTCTATCTCTCTTACTCAATTCAGCCATTGCAGAGTGAAGGCAGCCTTAGACAAAACCAAACAAATGAAAATAACTGTTCCAATAAAACTTTATGTACAAAACAAGATTTGGCCCATTGGCCATAGCTTTCTGAACCCTGTTTTAGAAAGTCACCTCTGATTTTGAAACCTCTACAGTACATCACTCTTTGTTATCCATTCATTAAGAAATACCAAAATATATGGAATTATTACAGTAACTGGTACAATCTACTTCCACACTGATTAAATGAGTTTGTATGCATGAATGGGTATTAACAGATAATCTTAGAAGCTCCAATTAAATGATTTTAGAGGGTCCTGAAGTTGTGTTCTCTGGATAAAGAACCCTGACATGCTATAGTCCATGGGACTGCAAAAGAGTTGGACATGACTTAGCAACTGAACAACAACAACAAAATTTATTTCCTAAATTTTAAACATTTATGGCTTTCATGAAGCCTAATAAAATATTGCATATGAACTACTGCATCCTTTAGATGTTGTTTACATGAGTAAATAATAGACCCTAATGAGACTACTGTTGAAGTTATTCCCTGGTCTTAACACGGTTCCCTTGGGAGCTACATTATCAGCTTTAAGTCACCATGGATCCATTTAGTATATTATAACAGAAGACACAGCACTCACTGCCCTCCCAGCAGCCACGTCTCCTCAGACTGTCAAGGCCCTGGGGAAGTATTTGTCTCATCTCATCTGTCTAATATTTGTTTAGCACTCTATATTAGTTACAACCTATGCAGTAAAAACACAACTAAATCTTCCTGGAGATGTTTCTTGATAAACTGCTGAGTACCAGTGCCAGGCACTGTATGTATGTATGTATATGTGTGTGTGTATATAAGGTTTTCTGAGAATTAGAGACTGTATATATAGTCATAGTAATTATGTGTAATAATTCTATATATAAACTAATTCTTAGAACACCTAACTTTATAGATGAGGAAAGTGATACTTACATGTTAAACAGCCTGTCCACATCATAGAACTTCAGTGTCTCTGCCTCTGAAGTACATGCTTAATCACAGTGTAGTTTTTCCTCTTAATGCGATGTTTTCCATGTGTTTATTCCCTTCCACACACACTAAAAAAAAAAAAGGCTATTTCACTTAGTACTTGATGCAAGCTTTAAGATCAATAAATTTTTCTTGAATAATGAAAATTTTTCTCTAACCAAAATTTGCCCCTCTTCTCAGGAATCCTGACCTGATTAGAAAGCAACATTATTTACTCAAATATCTAAACTAAAGGGCAATGGCACCTACCCTTCATTTTCCTTACCTTTAGTTCTGCCTCCAGAACTAAAGGTAAGGTCACTGTGCCAGTTAATTTTATACATCAGCTCAGTGGAGCCATGGTACCCAGATATTTGTCAAACATTATTCTGGATGTTTCTCTTGAGAGTTGTTTTTTTTTTTTAATAAGATTGACTTATAAATTGGTAAACGTTGAGTAAAGCACAATGTCCTCCCTATTGTGAGTGAGTGGACCCTATCCAGTTAGTCAAATGCCTTAATGGCTGACCTCTGCCCGACCCCCACACCCCTGAGCAAGGAGGAGTTTTACCAGCAATGACCTTCAGTCTTGAACTGCAACGCTGGATCTTGCCTGGGTCTCTTTTCTGTTTCTCTGAAGAACTCTAATATAATTACTTAGAATAAATTCTTTCTTTCTCTGAAATATTTTTTACCTTTCTTGATGCCTTCCATTAGCTCAGGTCCCAATCTTTTGACGTATAATTAGTCTTTCTGCTTCCAGTTTCTCTAATTCCCAAATTAGAATTATGTCAGTGGCTCCCAAGTGACTGTGGATTAAATTTAGACTCCTTGGCATGACATTTAAGGTCCCACACAATTTGAGGCCAGCTGCTGACCAGTCCCATCACACATTCCCTCCCCATTCTGCTTCCCCATACCAATTAGCATTCCTTGAAGTGGTCCTGCTTCCACACCTCTGCCTCTTAAAACCATCTCTGCCTCTCTTTTTGTGTTGGGAAATGTTTTTCTGGACATCTGAACAAGAATTCCAATTACCAAGTGTACAATCAAGTAGAAGTTAAAGATTTTGGTTCTAGCATCTTAGCTGACCTCACTACTCACTTGGGATCATGAGTTAAAAGCAAGAAAAGAATTCAGCTTCCTGAAGAATTCAGCCGTCCTTTCCTTTCCTCTATGGATCATATAAATCCATATATACCCTTTAGACTATTTACACAATGAAAGAACAACCTGTTGTAGCTGAAACAATAAATCAGTAAGCACACTGACAATCCACTGTTTTGACTGCATTTTTATTCTCCTGATGTTTTTCACTTAACTGACATAATATCCCAGTTACATTTTCATGGGTAGCCACACCTTCCTCAGAGAGATGATGTGAGACAGAGGCCCATATAGCTTCCAGGATAATTTGAAGTCTTTTGTTTCATGTTATTTTGAATTTCATCAGACTGATTTCTGACTACCTGTCATGAATGTTTCTTTTGTTCATTAGAATGTAAGATTAGGGTTGGTTTAAAATTCCCTTTGGTGAATTGTTAAGAACTGTGAAATGTTATCAAAAGGTCACTGAAATACATGTGCCAGTAGCTATTAAAGTTAATAGACAGCATGGCCAATTCTATATCTGGAAAATGGCCCAGTCAAGAATGCAGATACTATATCGCCAATTCATTCAGCAAAGGAGATCAAGTTCTTCTCCACTGTGCTAAGCTAGGAATATGAAAATAAATGCAGCATACTCTTTGCCCTTAAGAAGCTTATAGTTGAAGGAAGGAAACAGCCAGATTAATAAACCATAGCTTTCCGTATTGTAAATAATGCTTATAAACTTACAAGAAGGTGTACATCAACTTAGAGGGTAATCAAGAGAGGCCCCACTTAAAAACGAAACAAAAACAATTTTAAACTGAGTCAAATGATTTCATGTAGTTGAAAATCTGGATTGCTTTAGAGAACTGATTCTCAAAGTGATATCCTCATACCAACATCATCAGCATCATCTAGGCACTTGTGAGAAATGCATATTTGGGCCCCCATTAAGCCCTCCAGAATCAGATTACCCTAGAAATGAGACCCACCATCTATGTTTTAGCATGCGTTCTGCATTGTTCTGATACACACTAGAGTTCAATAGTCATTAATTTAAAGCAGGGCTTCCCTGGTAGCTCAGACATTAAAGAATCTGCCTGCAATGCAGGAGACCTGAGTTCGATCCCTGGGTTGGGAAGATCCCCTGGAGGAGGGAATGGCAACCCACTCCAGTGTTCTTGCCTGGAGAATCCCAGGGACGGGGAAGTCTGGTGGGCTGCCGTCTATGGGGTCGCACAGAGTCAGACACAACTGAAGCAACTTAGCAGCAGCAGCAGCAGTATTTGTTAAAATACCTATAGCAGAGGTCAAGTGGAATATTTATATTCATATTTCTGTTGCTTTTTAAAATTCTGCTTTCATTTTAGGAGTACCCTAGTTTTTTAAAAAATGACATTACATATTCTATATGAATTTCAGTTCACAATTAAAACTCCAGATAAGGATTTGATTATCTGTATTATCATATTAATTTGATATATCTCTTTAGGAATGGCTGTAGTAAATGGCAGCTCTGCTTTCTAATTTATGTCATAATTTTGCTTAACTGAGAATTGTGTAGATGGAAAGGTTACTAGTACTTGGAACTTCCTTAGATACTTTTCTATGGTACTTGATTCGGAAGACTTTTTAAAAATAATTCTGGGTAGATTACTAAAATATCCAATTACAGTCAAATGGGAAGAATATTTTTTAGCATCAGTCCCATTCATCTTTATCTGATCCAGGGGGGAATTTTTTTTGGGGGGGTACACATTGATATTCTCCATATGAGCACAGTTCAGCATGTGGAACATAGAAGGTAGAGCCAATCATTTCAACCACCTCATGATGGCAGGTTGACTAAGGCACTCCATTCTTGTCTCATGCATGGATTTGAATTTTCTCTCTTCTCTATCTACCTCCAAAATTTACTCACTGGAAGAGGGTGCCAAAACCAACTCTCCAAAATCGCTGCTCTTACAGTCAAGACTGTGAAAGAACCTTGAGAATTATAGTCCCCTCAGAGCAGCACAACACTGTCTTATATTTAGAATTTGGTGATGACCCCATAACCACTGGGTAAGGAGGGGTCTTATGTCTTCTCTGATTTGAACTACAATGCAGCATGGTATTCAAGGCTACTGAGTAGGTCCAGAGTTCTATTAGCTACTAGGTACATGAATTTGGAGGGAGTTACTTTGCCTTGTTTTTAATGGGGAAAAAATCCCTTCACTGTTCATGGGAATAAAGAGAGCTAAAGTAGAAATTTTTGTATTATGCCTTCATATTATTATTCTTAGAGTAGTCATTATTCTTGTCCTTATGCTGGACACCAAGTCTCCAGAATCCTGGCCTTGCATACTGGAAGGGACACATATTCTGGTTTAGAATCTATTCTACAGAATTATTTCTTTAAAGAGGCATAGAAGATTATATCAACCTGTATATTTCAGCATTGTCTTTGTTTATTAGCTCTACCATAATATTTATCATTCACTTGAATTTTGAGATTCAACATTATCTCCTGCAATGTTTGTGTTTGTTACTAATTCAGCTCATTTCAACAGCAGAATTTTAGAATATCTATACAGTAGGATATAAAATTATAGACAGATTGTTTTAAATGCTTGACTTCCTTTGAAAGCACTGTGGAGATGGCTGTAGGTTTGGTTTCATACCATTGCAATAAAGGAAATATCACAATAAAGTGTATCACACAAACTTTTGGCTTCCTAGTGCTTATAAAAGTTATACTTACTCTATACTGTGGTCTACTAAGTTTGCAATAGCATTATATCTTTTAAAATGTACATACTTTAATTTAAAAATACTCTGTTGCTTAACAAAATGGTAGCCATCATCTGACAATGCAGGATTGCCACAAATCTTCAGTTTTTAAAAGAAACAGAATCTTTGAAGCACAACAAAATGTTATGCCTATATATTGAATATTTATTTATGCTTACCACTGATTAATATTTCCTAGTATTGGTATAGGTATTTGTGATATTATCTCATCAAATATCAGTTGACTTTCACATCACTCCAACAGGAAAAAATTACTCAGGAACTTATTTTTTTCCTTTTACTAGAGATTAAAAAATTCTATATGTATTACTTTTAGATTTCAATCAGTTGGGCTCAGCTCATGACTACAAATTATCCCCATTATTTGAAATTTTAGTCCATATGACAAAATGTGCCCAATTCATTGTAGTTAGCAACTGAATGAATCAAACTAATAGTCTGTCCAAATATAAATGTCTGAAGGGTGTCTGTGTCTCATTTGAATATGAAGTTTTGTTGATTCTTGTTCTCTCATTGTGTTCTAAAATGTGCCTCTTGCTTGAAATTATCTGGAAGATAATGATAAATTTTCCTTGAACTTGACCTATCGAACATTTGCCAGAATTTCTATATTTGACTTTTCTGTCTTACAGTTAAACTACTTCTCCTTAAAGAGAATCCCCTTTAATAGGCTATTAGAAAAGAACCCTCAAGCATATATCCTTTTGGGATAATAATCTCTAAATTGCTATTTCTCATTTCCTAAATATGAACATCATTAAATCAAAAGCTTTAAAACTATGTATTAAACCATGTCCTTCTACCATGGTAACTATTTCCTTGTTTTTATGCTAGAATTTTAGACCTCAGATACTATTTTTATGGAGAAAATTCTTAAATGAAATTTTGTTACCACTTAAAGATAGATGTATTTTTTTGTTCTCATATGATTCATTTAAACTCAACATCAAAGTGAACGATGGACTCATTTTGGGAAGAAAATAATATTCCATAGACCATAATTCCCCAAGACTTTTATTTATTTGATTTCTGCTCTTTGAGATCATGGCCTCATGACATGCAATTCTCAGTTCTGTAAGCCTCCTAGGAAATGGCATTCATAAAAATCATTTCATACCAGACTTCAATGCCAACCCAACAGTAAAATATTCCAGCACATTCTCACACCGAAGGCAACACGGACAGCCACTGCTCTTTTCTTTTTACGTTGAAAAGATATCTTTTGGTAAATACATCAAAGGTATCTGCAGAGCAGACTACATAGCAGTCTCTTTTTAATAGAGGTGTCCTTGAATGTCAAACTCCAATATAATCTAATTGGAACTTTAATAATTCCAGCTACTAGAGATTTAAAGATACTATCAATGCATGAATCCCTGCAATTCCTTTTCTTCAATTGAAGAAGTAATTTTGAATATAAAATTGAAGGGAATTTGTATCCATAAAATGTAAGTGGATCTTCAGTGCACCTGATTCTTCACTTCTCTCAAAGCCAACCGTGAAACCATCCCTCTAGTTGTCCAAGGGGGAGAAAAAATCCTCTACTTCACTTAGTCTCTGATGAGTCTCTTTCCACCATGGATTCTCTGTACCTTAAAGTCCTTTAGTTCCTTCCTCTTCCACAATCCCACCTTACTCCCCTTACCTTTGAGTGTGGTATATTTAGTCATCCATTGGATGACATCAAATTTCACTTTCTTTGGGACTAGAGAAGGAAAAGCTGTTCTGATTCAGAGAGGAGCCTCTACAAGATATTGAGAATTTTGAAAATAGACTTCTTTTGGAATATCTCCTGTGCTTTACAATATGAATCACAAATAAAAAAAACCAAGGTCCCTTTGTCTCACTTTATAATGCTAAGTAAGTTTGTTTTGCTGTGTTTAGGTGAGAGGCAAGGGGCTGAATTTTTAGGAACACATTTATCAAATTGTTTGCACATATAACCTGAATTTATCGTGTTGCTGCTACTGCTAAGTCACTTCAGTCATGTCCAACTCTATGCGACCCCATAGACGGCAGCCCACCATGCTCCCCCGCCCCTGGGATTCTCCAGGCAAGAACACTGGAGTAGGTTGCCATTTCCTTCTCCAATGCAAGAAAGTGAAGTCACTCAGTCGTGTCTGACCCTCAGTGACCCCATGGACTGCAGCCTTCCAGGCTCCTCCGTCCATGGGATTTTCCAGGCAAGAGTACTGGAGTGGGATGCCATTGCCTTCTCCGATTTGTTCAACTTAATTCATTTTGTTTTTATCCACACAATGGTAATCACAAATAGAAAACTACTGAACATTTTGCTGTGTTTGAAGGAATCTATCGGAAAGCTAATCTGATGAATTAAGGTAAATGAGGGCTTTATCAAATATTAACTTTGAGCTATAGTACACAACTCCGAAACAGTGGAAGGACACAGGTACTAGGCAATATATTTTCTGATCTTTTACACTTTTACACTGCCTGTTTGATGCATTTGGACACAGGGCAAAGCCTTTCTGGGCAGTGGTTTCCTTATCTGCAAAAATGAACATGTTTGAGTAAAAGTTTCCATGTTTCTAGATTCAAAATTCTGATTCAAACTCAAGAAAAATAATTTTCATGATGACTCTTATTATCTTATTATTCACATATGATGCAAATCTTTAAAAAGTAATAAATTTAAACTCAGTTTTAGAGGCTTGATATCATCCATACCTGCCTAGAATCCGGTGATTGATTCTCATGCATGATCTTTCATTTCTCCAGCATTTTTGCAAAAGACTGAGTAAATTAGAGGTACATCCATTCAATCATTTAAGGACATTTATTGACTCCTGGTGAGATTTCCCAGGTAGCACTAGTGGTAAAGAACTGTCTGCCAGTGCAGGAGACATGAAAGACAAGGGTTTGATTCCTGTGTTGGAAAGATCCCCTGGAGGAGGATATGGCAACTGACTCAGTATTCTTGCCTGGAGAATTCCATGGACAGAGGAGCCTGGTAGGTTACAGTCCATGGGGCTGCACAGAGTCAGATACAACTGAAGCAACTTAACATGCACACATTGACTCCTGGTATCTTTTATTTCCATTTACTTTTCCTAAAACATTTAAAAGCAAGTTGCAGTTAACATGACCCTTCACTTCGTAATATTTCAGTGAATATCACCTAAAAATAAAAACTTCTAGTATAACCACAACACTATGGTTATGCCTAATGAAAAAAGCAACAGTAATTCAAAAGAATCTTCTTAATACTGTGCCACATTTACATTTATCCTGTTATTCCCAAAATAACTTTTATAGCTGGGTTGTTTTTCATTCTAGGATCCAATCAAGATTCATAAATTACATTTGACTGTTATGTTTCTTTATTTTCTTTAAATCTAGAACAGTGGCCAGAGAAGGCAATGGCACCCCACTCCAGTACTCTTGCCTGGAAAATCCCATGGACAGAGGAGCCTGGTGGGCTGCAGTCCATAGGGTTGCTAGGAGTTGGACACGACTGAGCGACTTCACTTTCACTTTTCACTTTCATGCATTGGAGAAGGAAATGGCAACCCACTCCAGTGTTCTTGCCTGGAGAATCCCAGGGATGGATGGGGGAGCCTGGTGGGCTGCCGTCTCTGGGGTTGCACAGAGTCGGACACAACTGAAGTGACTTAGCAGCAGCAGCAGCAGAACAGTGGCAATCAAAATATGATTCACAGGACACTCCTGCAAAATTTGTTATTATATCTCAGTCTAAGAAGGATTTTCACATTTTGAAAAGTTGTAAAATCAAAGAACAAAAAAAAAGAAAGAATACCAGAGAGCTTATATGACCCACAAAGCATGAAACATCTGCTATTTGCCCTTTACAGAAAATGTTTCTTGACACTGCTGCTGCTACTGCTAAGTCGCTTCAGTCGTGTCCGACTCTGTGCGACCCCATAGACGGCAGCCCACCAGGCTCCCCCGTCCCTGGGATTCTCCAGGCAAGAACACTGAAGTCGGTTGCCATTTCCTTCTCCAATGCATAAAGGTGAAAAGTGAAAGTGAAGTCACTCAGTCGTGTCTGACTCTTAGCGAACCCATGGACTACAGCCTACCAGGCTCCTCCATCCATGGGATTTTCCAGGCAAGAGTACTGGAGTAAAACTGCTGATTTCATGAAGGATGTGAGTTTTGTACGTAAAAGTTACTTAAATGTATCATTCTTTATGTGTAGTTACACAATAATTTGATATAGTCAAGCCAATTTTTTACGGATTATAATCAATTAAAGGGTTTGAATTTTCTTTATCAATTTTCTTTTCATCAGTTTTAATTTTTGAATATGTAAAATTTTATGTTATTCAGAAGACAATATGAAAAATGTATTCTCAAATAAATTTCCACTGGCATCACTGTATCCCCAGTCACCCTTAGATAAACATTATTTGTTTCTGTTTTATCTTTATATATTTCTGTTTGTAAAAATAATTTCATCACACTATATATCCTTTTGTATCTTGTTTTTTAAACTTATTTATGTATCCTCTAAATCAATTAGTATCATAAGCATTTTTAGTTTTGTTTGTTGGTTTCATGACTACATAGTGTTGTGTTGGAGAAGGAAATGGCAACCACTCCAGTGTTCTTGCCCAGAGAATCCCATGGGCAGTGGTATCTGGTGGGCTACAGTCCATGAGGTCACAAAGAGTAAGACACAACTGAAGCGACTTAGCACAGTGTTATATCGTATGGATACAACATAGACTATTCACCAGTCTCCTTTGTGCATGTTATTTCATGTTTCTATAGCTGTGTGTTTTAGATTTGGGCCATTCAAGTAAGTATGTAATGGTTTTGCATTGCTATTTTAATATACAATTCCATAATGACATGTAATATTGTAAATATTTGTGAATGCTTATTGAAATTGTGTATCTTCTTTGGTAAGATGTCTCTTCAGATATTTTATATATTTTTAAGTATGATCAGTTGTTTCCATATTGTTGAGTTTTAAGTATTTATAGTTTTGTGTTTTACATTTAGGACTCTGACCCATTTTGGGCTAATTTTTGCCAACACAGTAAGATCAATGTCTAGACTCAACCCCACACCCCACTTCTTGCCATGTGAAGGTCTAGTTTTTCCAACACCATTTGTTGAAATGTTAAAAGATTGTCTTAGCTCCACTGTACTGCCCTTTTTCCTTGAACAAAGATCAGTTGACTATATTGATATCGTCCTATTCCAGAGTTCCTTACTATATCCTACTCACTTATTTCTCTTTTATTTTACTACTTCTACATAATCTTGAATATTGTAGCTTTATACTAAGTTCTGAGGTCAGATGGTGTCAATTCTCTGATTTTGTCCTTCTCCTTCAACGATGAGCTGACTATTTTGAGTCTTTTGCCTCTCCATATAAACTTTATAATCAATTTGTCTACACCTACAAAATATCTGAGTTTTGAGTTATAAATAGTTGAGATTTTGATTGAGGTTGCATTGAATCTATAGATCAAATTGGGAAGAACTGGCATCTTGACAATATTGAATCTTCCTATCCATGAACATGAACTATCTCCTCACTTGTTTAGTTCTTGTTTTATATCTTTCATCAGAGTTTTATTTTGTTAAATTCACTCCTAAGTATCTAATTTGGGGAGATGTAATGTAAATGGTATTGTTTTTAATTTCAAGATTTGTTTTTCCACTGCTGGCATATAGTGAAGCAATTGCCTTTTGTATGTTAACCTTGAACCCTAAAACCTTGCTATAATCATGTATTAGTTCCAGAATTTGTCCATTATTTCAGATTTTCTACAAAGATGATTATGTCACCTGCACACAAAAATAGTTTTATGTCTTCTGTCTCAGTATACGTAACTTTTATTTCTTTTTTCTTGTCTAATTACATTAGCTAGGTCTTCCAGTGTGATATTAAAAAGCAGTAATGAGAGAGGCATCTTTATCTTATTCTAGATCTTAGCAGAGAAGCTTCAAGTTTCTTACCATTAAGTATGTAGGGTTTTGTAAATATATTTGATTAACATGAGAATGTTGCCCTCTTTTCCTAGTTTTTCAAGAGTTTTTATCATGAAAAGGTGTTTGATTTTGTTAAACGTGTTTTCTGCACCTACTGAGATGATCATATTTTTCATTTATCTGTTGATGTGATTGATTGCATCAGTTGATTTTTGAGTTTTGAATCAGCCTTATATGTCAAGGATAAAACCTGCATCATGGTATATAAATGTTTTTTACATCTTGTTGGGTTTGATTTACTAACATTTTGTTAAGGATTTTTTGCTTCTGTGTTCGTAAGAGAGTTTTCTTGTAATGTTTTCATCTAACTTTGTTATTAGGATAATGCTAACTCATAGTATGAGGTAGGGATTATTCCTTCTGCTCTGTCTTCTGGAAGAGATTATATAGAATTGATATAATTTCTTCCTTAAATATTTTGGTAGAATTCACCAGTAAACTCATTCTGGCCTGTTGCTTTCTATTTTAGAAAGTTATTATTAATTCAATTTAATTAATAGATACAGGCCTATAGGTTGTGTGTTTCTTCTTGCATGAGTTTTGGCAGATTGTGTCTTTCAAAGTATTGATCCATTTCATCTAGGTTATCAAATATGTGGGCATAAAATTGTTCAATTTTGAATAATTTTGAATAACATATGAATATGAATACCATTCATTTATTATTGTTTAATGTCCATGAAATTTATAATGATGATTTCATTTCTAGTATTATGATTTAATATTAATTATTTCATTTATAATATTTCTCTTTATTTTCAAATATTAATAATTTGTATTTCTTCTCTTATTTCTTATTTCATCTAGCTAAAATCTTACCAATTTTTTTGATCTTTTCAAAGAGCCAGTTTTGGTTTCATTGATTTTCTCTATAACTTGTCTGCTTTCTAGTTCATTTTTCTGTGCTCTGATCATCATTTCCTTCCTTCTGTTAGCTTTGGATTTAGTTTGGTCTTCTTTTCCAAGTTCCTCCAGGTATTAAATTACGCACTTCAGTATCCTTCCCAGGATGGACAGAGGAGCCCAGTGGGAGTCTACGGGGTAGCAAAAGGCTGGACACAACTCAGCAACTGAACAAGCATGCCAGGTGTCCAATTAAGTCCTCCAGATGTGCAATTAAGTTACTTATTTCAGATTTTTCTTTTGTAAACATAAACTTTTACACTATAAATCTCTTTCTGAACACTATTTTTGTTGCCATTATTTTGGTATATTGTATTTTCATTTTCATTCAATATATTTTCCAATTTCCCTTGTGATTTCTTCATTGTCCCATTGGTTGTGTAAGAGAATATTATTTACCTTACAGATATTTGTATATTTTTTAATACAATACTATAGATTTCCTTCTGACTACTATTTTGCTGCATCTCAAAATTTTTGAAAAAATGTGCTTTCACTTTCATTTACTTAAAAATATTTTGAATTTCTCTGGAAATTTCTTAACTAGATCTGTGTGTTATTTAGATATATACTGCTTTATCTCTTTATGTTGGGGAATTTTCTTTTTAAAGTTGTTAATTTATAATTTAATTCCACTATGGTCTGAAGCAGACATTATGTGATTTCTATTCTGTTAAACTTGTTAAGATGGGCCAGAATGCAGTCTATCTTGGTGACTATACCACAAAAGTTTGAGAAGAATGTATAATCTCCTGTTGAATGATAAGGTCCTCAATAGATATCAATTATACCACCGTTTGAATTTGACTCTGAACTGATTTTCTGCCTGCTGAATCTATCCATTTCTGATAGAGAGGTATTACAATCTTCAATTATATGAGTGAATCCATCTGTTTTTCCTTGCAGCTCAATTAGATTTTGCCCCACGTATTTCAATGTCCAGTTGGCCTCTTAGATCTTATCGGAAGACCAACTTTTAAAGAAATACCTACTAAAAGAGACTTCAGCATTGACCCATGGTGATAGGGGAAAGGTGGAAGGAGGACAAGAAATGCTGTCAATGCTTAATGTTGCCAACATTACTATCCACCTAGAGGCAAGCCTGCTGCTACCATTTATTGTGTCCTTGGTTCCTCTGATCTTGGTTGTCTATGCTTCCTGTCACACCTGCCCTAGATCTAAGCTGCTTTGAGCACACTGAGCAGACTTCAGTACCTACTGCTACATCAAATCCATTGATAAATAGAAAATGATTCCCTTTCCTTCACCCCTCCCAACTCTCATTTTTCAAGGGGGCAGAAGGGGAGAGAATCAACCCTCTTTCAATCTGCTAGCCTTTCTGCACCCCATGTTTCTCATTATGAACAACATCTTTATAATCTGGTTGCATCAATAATGTGTTCTTAAGAAGTAAACAGAGAAAATGTGTCTCTATAGTTAAACTTGTACCTAAAGCCAAGCTTTCATTTGGAATACACTCTATGTATTGACTTCATCTGGGTTATTCAAAACAAGCATTGAAAAACTGAAGTGTAGGTTTTTAAATGAAGCATATGTGGCTGTTCTTCTCAATATAATTTTCAGTTTTATGAATCAAAATAATGAGTCAAATGACATCCTGCTGCTGCTGCTGCTATGTCGCTTCAGTCGTGTCCGACTCTGTGCGACCCCATAGATGGCAGCCCACCAGGCTCCTCCGTCCCTAGGATTCTCCAGGCAAGAACACTGGAGTGGGTTGCCATTTCCTTCTCCAATGCAGGAAAGTGAAAAGTGAAAGTGAAGTTGCTCAGTCATGTCCGACTCGTAGCGACCCCATGGACTGCAGCCTAGCTAAGGAGTAATCCAGAGTACCCTGAGCCCCAGCCAAGATGAATGATTTACAGATCCCAAGCTCAACCACTTCTCTATCTTTGTTCATTTTTAGTTATATCTGAAATATCCTTCTCCTGACTTCTCAAGTACAAGTAAAGATGCAAACCTTCAACTCCCACCATTATTTCCCAGGATGAGAGAAATCACACATCACTTTTTTCCTATATTATTTTCATGGCATTTTTTTGCTTCCCCTTCAATTACTTAAGTGCAGTTTTTATTTTTCACCACTGGATTACTAAACCCAGAACTCACAGTACTTAGCTCTGGAACCTCCTATTTAGGTGACAGTAGTGTATGTAAATCCTAAATATGTACACAAATACATACATGCACATAAACATTATTTACATTCCAATCCTTTCCATAATATTTATACTTAAGACTTTTAGAAAGTAAACCTAAAATGTAAATAAAATACCAAAGGGTAAGGAAAAGGATGAGTAAATGGTATTGATTATATGACTTGTTGGGGAAATAAAACAGTAAAATTGATACTTAACTAGGAAAAAATACACACAATAGCCAACTTTCCAATATGGTTTTATTTACTTTTTGTAATATCAAATACATTCACTTTTTAAATTCAAATGACTATCAGAATACATGTATTTGTGGACTCTGTTTAAATTGCTAAAGCAAATTGGGTATAAGAGATATCCAAAGAATTTGAGGCCAAAAATAATGCCAAGTTCATGGGAAGTTTTAAAATTTTCTGCGCCACTGTACATATTTAGATGAATTCTCTCTTATTGTCAAGAACCTGTAAAAGGGCAAATGGTGTCTTAAAGGGATGCAGGCACCACACAAAGCTGATTATTGGTTCCAGTTTAGTAAGCATGATTTGTACATGTACTACCTGCCCTTTCTGATACTAAGAGCGGGGTTATAAATATAACAGAACACAATCTCAGCTCTGAGGAGTTCACAATATGATGGGATATAAAACTTGTCCTCCCGCAAATAATGGTGCTCTGTGCTAAGTCTGAGAGGAAATCCAATTAGTACTTTTGCAGAAAACAAAAGAAAGAATGCTTTGGGGGCTGTTTTCAGAGAGGACAAGATATTTGGAGTAGAAGCATGAGTTTTGCCTGTCGGAGATCAAAGAGAGGAGGATTCATGGTAAAGATTGCAGTATAGGCAAAGGCAAGAAGGGATTGTCTGGCCTGTTCTATAAACGCTAGAAGTTCAGTGAGGTAAGGACACATGGTTCCAAAGTAAGGAAAACAAGGATCAAAAGGAAGCATTTAGTCTGGTTGCAAATACTCATGATTTCCATGGTAAGGGATTTGGAGTTGACTCTGAAATAATGGGGAAGCAATAAAGATTTATTCTTGGGGATACTTCTGGAGTGTTCACACAAAGTGTCTCTTTGAGACACTGGTTCTGATTCACATATGAGGCTAGGAAACAAATCTAAGATTCTTAAGGTGGCTTCTAGAAGCAAGAGTAGTTAGGTGAATCTGAGTATACCTCTGACACTCTGCAGAGCAGTAGAGAGAGCACCCTTCCCTATTCCCATTTGGTCTGCTTCAGTCCTTCACTCTCTTCTAGAGTGCTCTGTTCCAGAATGCCTCTCCTAATTAACCTGATCCACTTGAATATCCCTTGATAGCCGTCTTGTAGTCACTTATTGTCTCTGTTTGCTTCATCTTTGTTCTTTAGTCATTTTCATTTGTTTCCGTCTTGTCTCCCAGCTGGACCAAAAGTATTTCTGCATTTTATCTCATTTATTCCTGTTCATACAGTAAACATTCAATAAATTCTCTTCATTGTTTGATGGGCTGACTATCTTATAAGACAAACCTAAGAAATAGACAAGGCTAGGGATTTCAGAGAAGTGTGTCATAATAAAGGAAGCCGCCTTAGCTAACAATTGGAAAAAATGAGACTGCTAGCTAAAAAATATTATGGCAACAGAGGGAAGACCAGAAAAGAGAGTGCTAGTATTCTGAGAAAGAAAGGGAGAAGAATTCATAAAGGCTTACTCTCTGAAAGATTGATCACATTGTGGCTATAGGGCTAAGAATCTAATTATCTGCTTTGGGGAATGTTGAACCACAACTTTCCAAACAATTATCTTGGAAGACATGTTTTATTACCGAGTAATTGTCCTTGATTTTTAAAACATTGTAAAAGTTTATTTTACAATAGTATGTTTATATGCCTTATAAACATTACCAGAATATTTTCAATCAAATGTCATTTTGCCTAGCCATAAACTCCTTTCAGCCCCATAACTATGTCAGCACAGTCTGAATTCAGGAAACTCCACCATGATTTTGATGAGAGATTTCCATCACTTCAAAACAGAGGACCAGCTTGGAAATGAGGTGAGTACCAATTCATTCCAAGAGAAAACTTGAAAGTTGAGACATGAGGAGCTTGGCACATATCCTGGATTCTGGTTGCCTTGCAAACAGACACAACCTGGCATTCATCTGCATAAGAGGATAAGGAAGGTTGCAGAAAGTGTTTTGAAATGTCCACTGATGGGAGAAAATTGTCTAAAATCCAAACAGCACTTAGTATTTTTTTTTTTTTACTCCATTACTTACCTGTGGTTACATATTGAGGAAATTTGATGACAGTGTTTATTTATATAAAGTGTAACCATATGTTTGGACTGCCCTGGTGCATGCATGGTAAGTCACTTCAGTTGTGTATTACTCTTTGTGACCCTATGAACTGTAGCCCACTAGGCTCCTTCATCTATGGGATTTTCCAGGGAAAAATACTAGAGTGGGTTCCCATGCCATTTTCCAGGGGATCTTCCTGACACAGAGATTGAACCTGTGTCTCCCAAGGCTCCTGCATTACTGGCAGATTCTTTACCACTCAGCTACCAGGTGGCTCAGCAGTAAAGAATCTGTCTGCAATGCAAGAGACCCTGGTTCAATCCCTGTGTCAGGAAGATCCCATAGAGAAGGAAATGGCAACCCACTCCAGTATTCTTGGACAGAGGAGCCTGGCAAGCCACAATCCATGGGGTCGCAAGAGTCAGACACAACTTAGCAACTAAAGAACAATAGTATATTGATAATTGAAAATAAATAATGCAGATAGAAAAATAGGAAATGGACACAAATGGAAAAATAAGGACTATCTCACTCTCATGTTGTATGTCTTGTTCAGAGAACTTGGACTAAGTTGTTGCTTTGGCAACAGGAAAATTGTAAGGACTACCTCTCCAGAAACTATCCTCCTTCTCAGTAACCAGCTACCTTGCCAGCAGAGAGCTTTGCTCTCTTTTAGGCATTTCTCTCTTGGGGAGGAGGTTTAATTCCCATGCATAGCAAGAGAAATAGTAAGAGGCAGAGGATGAATGAGGAAGTACTCTCATGGTAAAGAAGGGGGAACTGGGAGAATTAAAGTCATCTACTTAGTTATTTGATCTCAGGGAATGCCTGTGTCACAAAAAGAGGGAGGAGAGAGCAAATCCAGAGAAAGAACTTAGACCAGAAGAGAGGTTAGCACCAAAGCTCTTCACAGGGAGAGGGTTTTGGGGGTTTTTGTTGTTGTTTTTCAGCAGAATTACTTTGGCCACCTCATGAAAAGAGTTGACTCATTGGAAAAGACTCTGATCCTGGGAGAGATTGGGGGCAGGAGGAGAAGGGGATGACCGAGGATGAGATGGCTGGATGGCATCACGGACTCGATGGATGTGAGTCTGAGTGAACTCCGGGAGATGGTGATGAACAGGGAGGCCTGGCGTGCAGCGATTCATGGGGTCGCAAAGAGTCGGACATGACTGAGCGACTGAACTGATCTGAACTGAAACCCTATTTAGGTAGCTCTTTTGTAAACACTCTCTTTTACAATATTCTGTTTATTATCTTCAGAGCAGTTACTGCAAGTGGCAAATAAATTATCCATTCTCTAGTTTACTTCTCTATATCCTGTTCTCACAAAGAAGTATCTGAGAAGTGAGACCCTATCTTTTAGCATCTCTAAGATTCATCAAATAATACAGCTGAATGATTGAGTAAGTTAATGAATAAATGAAGATTAGATGCTGAGAGAGGCTGATAAGAGTGAACTGAGGAAATGCTATTGGAGTAGGGTGGCATTTAAGAGGCATTTAATAGGGAAAGCAGTTTCAGTACAGTCGTATAGAACCTAAGAGTACAAGAAGAATTCTTAAGCTGGTTCTAAAAGCTGGATTTGAATCTCACATACCATGCAGTCTTTTGAAACTTGTGCAGAGCCCACACTAGCTCAGCTCAAAATTCCAGAGGATGATCATTTATTCATCTGCCATAATGGATCCCCATCCATGCTGCTAAATCAGAAATAGTAAGGGTGAACCTGTGTTATGGATGTGTGTTAAAGTGAACATTTACCATTAGGTCCACTGAGAGCAACTGCCCTTCTTCTGGAAATATTTCTTCAAAACCTTGCTTCTAATGGGGTGGGGGAGAGTGATTGGGAGTGTGTGGCACAATACTAACCACGGTCGTGGAGCATAATCTGAGATGGGCCAATCATGCAGCTTCTCGCACCTCTCTTTTCTCACCCCTTCACCCCACCACACCTGAGGTGATAGTGGCACTTCTAAACATGGTCATGTTACCAAAGCCAAACACCAGAGTCCTTTCTCAGCATTTTCCAAACTCTTCCTGGAGAAAAAGAATCCTTTCCTCTCTGATTACATTTATGTGAGGATGTAATTCATTTCCAAGGAACATACTTGCCGTTCGCGCCACCATGGCCAGGGAGCCACCGAGAGTCCCAGCTTCTGTCCTGCTCTCCTGCTCCCTGCCGCAAGGTGGCTTAGAATGACAGGAATGTATTATCTTAGAGTTCTGAAATGAGTTTCACTGGGCTATAACTAAGGTGTTGGCAGGACTGGTAAAAAGATGAATGGTTGCAAGAGATGAGGATGAATAGGTGGAGCACAGGTCATTTTTACACTGGTGAGTATATTCTATGTAGTACTGTAATGATGGATCTCATAGAATGCACAACACAGAGAGTGAATGGTCATATACACTATGAACTTTAGTTAATAACCATATGTAAACATTGGTCCATTGTTTGCAAAAAATGTACCACAGAATGCAACAAATGTACCACAATAACAACAGGGGAAACTGTGGCAGAGGGGCTTCACTAATGGCTCAGAGGGTAAAGAATCTGTCCGCAATGCGGGAGACCTGGGTTCAATTCCTGGGTCGGGAAGATTCCCTGGAGAAAGGCAACCCACTCCAGTATTCTTGCCTGGAGGATCCCATGGACAGAGGAGCCTGCCAGGCTATAGTCCATGGGGTTACAGAGTCAGACACAATTGAAGCAACTTCGCATGCACATAAGGATGTAACTCAGAGGCTGCCCAGGGCCCTGGCTCCCACTATGTGGAGAATAATGGAGCTAAAAAAAAAAAAAAAAAAAGCTAAAACTCTGGAAGAAACAGAAACAGGAGAGTCCCAGAGCATTCTAGTCCCTGACTTAGGTCACTGCCACCCTCTCCAAGTCTTGGTTATTGAGTTTTCCTGTTGAGTCTCTGCTACTCCAGTATTCTTCCCCCAAGTCTTGTGTTTTGCTCAAATTAGTTTGAAATGAAATTTTGTCACTTGTACCCAGTGCAAGTCATTCAGTCATGTCTGACTCTTTGCAACCCTATGGATTATACAGTCCGTGAAATTCTCCAGGCCAGAATACTGGAGTGGGTAGCCATTCCCTTCTCCAGAGGATCTTCCCAACCCAGGGATCAAACCCAGGTCTCCCACGTTGCAGGCAGATTTTTTACCAACTGGGTCACAAGAGAAGTCCAAGAATACTGGAGTGGGTAGCCTATCCCTTCTCCTGCAGATCTTCCTGACCCAGGAATCGAACCAGGGTCTCCTGCATTGCAGGCGGATTCTTTACCAACTGAGCTATGAGGGAAGCCCACTTGTACTCAAGAGAACTCTAATACAAATGGTTAAGCTACCTTTAAATTTCAAAATAAAACTAGAGAATATCTTGTGTAACCATTTTCCCAGTCTTGCATAGGCAGCTAAGAGAATTTAACTGTCACCCCCGAGGCTCCACTAAGAATAAGTGTTTCCACCCTACATTAGCTTTCTCTACTTACTTTTGTTTTAATTCAGAACAAGCAGAGGACCAAACTCCCATGAACAAGAAGAGAACTGGGAAGATTAATGTCTGAACACACTCACTTTCTACATTTTGGTATTTATTCATTTAGATAACTGGTCAATTTTGCAGCAGAATTATGCTCTTCTGACTGTAACCCTTCACCTTTTGTGCTCCAGAATTTTATTCTGAGGAAGTAATTCAAGATCTGTAGGCCAAAACACAAAGTAGTATACTTGTTATACAAGAGAAGAGATTTTGCAAGTCAAATACATTCCAATTTAGTCTTTCTCCTTTTCCTTCTCTCTTTAATTTTT
This sequence comes from Cephalophus harveyi, assembly GCA_006410635.1. Lineage (NCBI taxonomy): Eukaryota > Metazoa > Chordata > Mammalia > Artiodactyla > Bovidae > Cephalophus > Cephalophus harveyi. The sequence goes on along the minus strand of SJYT01007634.1, from coordinate 416,645 downwards.
CTCTCCACTTCTAGACTTCTGCTGTTTTCTCTTTTATATATGTAGAATGGTGTATTTCTTAGTGTCAGTTGTATTCAGGGGGAAAAATCATGTAATAAAATGTACTATTTTAAAACAAAGGAAATGATGTATAAATATGTAACACTTGAGAACATTTTAGCAAACTCCTTGGGATCTAAATACCCTAAGAGAGGATTTATCTTCTCTGTAAATGGGATTTAAACCATTTTTACAAAAAATTTTTTTGATGTGGACTATTTTTAAAGTCCTTATTGAATTTGTTACAATATTGCTTCTGTTTTATGTTTTGGTTTTGGGCCTCCAGGCTTGTGGGATCTTAGTTCTGTGACCGTGACCAGGAATCAGACATACACCCCCCTGCATTGGAAGGTGAAATCTTAACTCCCGGACAGCCAGGAAAGTCCTTGAACAGAGTTATTAGTGTGGGAGATGGCTATCCCTTCTTCTGACCCACCAACCTGTTCATTGTTCCTTTTTAACAGAACTCTTTGGTCAAGCATGACTGGCCTAAGTCAGTCATGATGAGCTCTTGCCCTTTTGCTAATAATTGGTCTAAGGATGACTATGTGGCCCAGTTCTAGGCCAGATAAGACCTAAGGGGAAGACAATCTTAGGGCTTCCGAGAAAGATTCCCCTGAAGAAAGATGGTGGCCATGCAGCAGGAAGAATCTTTTTGTTGCTGTCTCTTCCCTTCCTGCTTAGTTACTGTAATGTGAGGGTATGTACCTAGAGCTGGGACTATACAGGAGCAACACAGATACCCAGGGATGGAGGAACAATAGCATAAAGGGATCTTGGGTCCTCTGGAATTTGTGTTAAGCAAACAACTGTCTTTATAGTGGTCTGTGTCACTATTAATGCAATTATGAGATATATGCAGCTGAATGTATCTTAGCTGCTACATTATGAAAAAGAGTTGAAAGCATACTTACATTCATCAGTTCCCATTGTGATAGCAAGGGGGTTTGGAATGATTGACAAATATTTTATACATGGAAAAGCAGTTTTTACAGTAGAACATCATAAAGTCTTTGTAGGGAAATTCTGTTGGAAGTTAAGTCTATACAACTTAGGACAAAAACACTTATAGGTAGAACAAAGTAAAAATTTAACTTTACAAATGCTAAAATACACTTGATCTGGTTTAACTTTATGCACCATTTCTCTCATGTACAACTTTAACTTTTACAGATATGATTAAAAACAGATTAACTGAACAGAATGGATAATGGTCCTCAGCTGAGTATTGAAAAATTAAAACAGATTTGAGAACTCTTGTGCAACACTCAGGATTCAAATACATTGAATATGTCAGCAATTTTGTACTCTCACAGCAAGAGATAAAAGAAGCAAAGATAAAGGGATGCACAAAATAAGAAAGTCTTTGGGGATATTAAGGCAATTAAAAGCAATATGGAAGTAATCAAAATTTGGTCGACAGATGAATAAGACCTTATGAAATAAAAATATGGTCCAACATTTGCAAAATGTTCATTCCCTCAAATTACACATGTCTACAAAAGAAATCAAGGGTTAGATTCAGTGAGTCTACATAAAACATTAGCAATGGATGAAATGCAAAAGGATTTCCTGGGCTTGAACATAGGCAGGCATGCTACAGTTTAAACCCCTATCTAGATGCCAGCTGGGTTCTGAGGATTGAAGCAGTGTTTCTTAGTCTTTCATCATGAGAGACATAGCAATCTGTGAATGGCAAACATGCAAATATCAAACAGAGAGCTTGTTTTGTTTAATGTGAGCAATTCTGTTTCAAATTAGTCTGGGACATTCAGGAAGTGGGTTTAAGTTTTTATTTAGTCAAATTATTTTTTCCTGAGTTAATAAGTGCTAATAAGTATACATAATGAATGTACCCAATATCCTAGCATGAAACATACAGAACTGCCTGAATGTGGGTACCAACTGTGGATTAGTAAAATCAGGACACTCACATCAGGGGATCCTGTGCTTCTCTGGAGACTTCCCTGGGAGAAAAATAAGAACCGCAGACATAGATAAACATGGGGTTTAAACTACCAGTCAATGCAGATCTCATGAAGATGAGAATGCAGCCAACAGATGTGACCCAAACCGCACCAGACAGAGGGATATCATAACGAGGCAGACGAAAAGCTATGTCTGTGTCTAGATTATATGTGAAGAGCTGAAAACTGACATATTACAATACTGATTTCAATGCAGCAGCTGTCAGCTTGCTGATCCACTTGTGTATTTCTCTCAGCTCATTCAGCTTCCTTTTGTGGTTCTTTAAATGTGGCAGTATCCTAAAAATATTATTTTAATCTTGTCAAAGACTTTTGAACTTTAAATAATAATGCCACAAAGGAGATGCAGAGTTGGTGCTTCTGTTTCTAATGTGTTTCATTGTTTTTACATTTACTGCTTTCCTGTGCTGTCTGCTGTGCTTCATCGCTCAGTAGTGTCCCACTCTCTGTGTCCCCATGGACTGTAGCCCGCCAGGTTTCTCTGTCCATGGGGATTCTCCAGGCAAGAATAGTGGAGTGGGTTGCCATGCCCTCCTCCAGGGATCTTCCCAACTCAGGGACTGAACCCAGGCCTCCTGCATTGCAGGCAGATTCTTGACAGTGTGAGCCACCAGGAAAGCCCAAGAATACTGAAATGGGTAGCCTATCCCTTCTCCAGAGGATCTTCCCAACCCAGTAATTGAACCAGGATCTCCTACATTGCAGGTGGATTCTTTACCAGCTGAGCTACCAAGGAAGCCGTACACCTAGGCATCTCTTCTGTGTTTGCAGCTTTGATTGTTAAGGGACATCTAATGCTCTGTATACCACCAACACCCCTAATATTATAAATCCTAACTTTTTTCTTTGGTTAGACATTTTGAGACAAGATACAGACAATGATTTCCAGCAAAAACAGTTCCTACTAGTTTACTTGGAGAGGTGTTTCCTTAGAGTTCCCTAGTTCAGTTCAGTCATTCAGTCATGTCCAACTTTTTGTGACCCAATGGACTGCAGCGTGCCAGGCTTCCCTGTCCATCACCAACTCTTGGAGTTTGCTCAGACTCATGTCCATTGAGTTGGTGATGCCATCCAACCATCTCATCCTCTGTCATCCCCTTCTCCCACCTTCAATCTTTCCCAGCATCAGGGTCTTTTCCAATGAGCCAGTTCCTCACATCAGGTGGCCAAGGTATTGGAGTTTCAGCTTCAGCATCAGTCTTTCCAATGAATATTCAGGACTGATTTCCCTAAGGATTGACTGGAGAGTCCCCTCAGCAATGTGAAAACCATGTTTGGAGCCTAGTAACTATGTCTGATCTTTTTTACACATCAAGTATAGCCACCAGATAGAGGATCTGCTAATTAGCCACTTTTAGAGTCTACCCATAAGTTGGCAGACAGAACATCTGGAACTTTCAGGGTCCTGTGATTAAATCACCTTTCTCATTAGTGTTCACAAATGAAAGGGGGAAAGTCTCCAAGTAAAGCAATGTTTCAAGCCCAAGGAACATTCTACAACCACAGAGTACTGTTCCAGAAGAAAATTAGCAACAAAGACTTTTCTGGCTTTCAAAGATTTCAAAACATTCTGGGCATGAAATTGGAAAGCATCTGATGACGTTACAATCCAGCTGGGAAACAAGAAAGGTAGAGATGTCATCCCTTTGCCTATTTCTGAAGCTGTGGATGGAATAAACAAGAATGCTATGAATGGCAGAGACACTCAAGGTGCAATCTTTGGTGGAAACTCTTCTTGTCTATTCACTGAATAGTCATAAAAGGGTTAAGAGTGTGACACAAAAAGCCAGACTCCAGGGACTGATTCTATTGCAGCTTGGGTGATTAACAAGCCACCGTCCAGGACAGCTCACTTGAGAGCTTCATCTCTAAAATAAGAGATTGGACTAAATGACCTTTGAAGTCCTGACTTCTGACAAGTATACCAGTGCCCAATATCTACCTCTGAAAGGGAAACAGATACTGAGAACAGGAAAAAAAAACATCATCTCCATAATAGTCTCATTTTGGTTAAGGGCTTCTCATTTTTGCTTTCCTACATTTAAAACCGGAAAGCTCAGGAAGCACATTTTAAGGGTGAGAATTGGGAATAGGAAGCTCTTCTATAGAGAAGGCACTTGAATGAGAGAAACGTAAGAAAATAAGAACCATAGAATCATGCAAAGAACTGGAATCCATTGTAGATAAAATATCTTTAGGGAAATGGGAATTTACCAGTCCATGGGGTTTGCAGCGTCAGACACGACCGGGCCACTAGCACAGCACATTCTGAGGGACAAATAACTTTCCTCAAAAACAAGAGTCCTCTTCTAGTCCACATAATGCAAACTCTTGGATCAGGCTATAGTGTCCTGACCAACAATGATGGGAGAGCAACTGAGATCCTGGGGAACCTGAGAATCCAATTTCCTATAACTGGTGGATACACTGCAGACTGACACACTGAAAAATAGTTAATATTTAACAAATACTTGGATAGCAGTTACTTTGTGCTAGATACTAATATATATGTTTATGTTGACTACTTTAACCCTCTCAACAATCCCATAAAGTAGGTGCTATTATTATCATCTTATACATGTGGACACTGCCCAGGGTCACAGAGTTTATTATGGTTACCTAATGTTGCATAACAAATCACCTGAAACCTAATGACTGAAAACAGCAATAATAATTTATGTATTTCCTTGTTTCTGTGGTTACAGTGTTCAAGGACAGTTTGGGTGATTCTGAGTTAAGGTCTTTAAAGGTAAGATGTCAGATACCACCTGGAGCTTTGGTCGTCTGAATGTTTAAAAAAGGACAGCAGGTTCCACTTTCAAAGTGATTTACTTTCATGCCTTACAAGTTGGTGCTGGCTCCTAGAGAAAGAGATGTCAGTTCCTCCCCATATAGATCTCTCCTCAGTATGTGTGAGTGTTCTCATGTCATCCCACTGACTTCACCAAAGGAAACAACTCAAGAAGGCAGGCAGATGTTGCAAGGCCTTACAGTAGCCTCCGATGGCACAATATCCCTTTTGCCATATTCCTTCCACTGGTCATACAGATCAGCTTTTCTTCATTTTGGAAGGGTGTGAATACCAGCCAATTGATAGTATGTGCCATATTGGAGGCTAATAAGTGATGAAAGTGGTATTCCAATTCATCACTTAATCTAATAAGTGATGAAAGTGGTATTCCAACTCAGACATCTGGCCTCACAGTCCATGTCCCTCCCTCCTATGTGAGGCTGCCTCTTGGTTGGAGAACATACATTTCTCACTGAGGATGAGGAGATAAGGAGTCATGAGATACACAAGACTAAGGCCTTAGGCAAGCCCTGAATTAAAAGGTTAAATCTTATTTTTCCCCATCGGACACAGGAGAAAAAAAAAAAAAGTCCTATTCAAGATTTAGGTTTATGATTCCCTCTAATTTCCTTGTATGAAGTCACTTTTTCAGAACCTACAAAATCCCTCTAGGAGAATGTAGGCCTGGAGATCTGAATGCTGAATAGCCCTGAAACAGTAGAGATCCCAGGTAAAGATGCTCAGCAGGTGAGGCTACATACAAGGTGGCAGGGAGGAGCAGCGAAAGAAGGCTAAGCTGGCTCCTTTCCCGGAATGTGTAGGGAATAACAGGAGAAGGAAGAGGTCTTACTTATAGTATTTGTGTTAGGGTTATTCTGTGGCAGAGATAGGTTACAATTTAGGATAGCTTGTGATTATGGAGTACTGTCTTCTACTACAAATAAGAACCTAGGCCACAGAAGAATTCTTTAAATTTGAATGTGAATATACAAAAGTGCCCTCCCAAAGAGGCAAGGCCAAAGAAAAAGTGTGACTTTAATAAGCAACCTTGGATATTAACAGACAAGTTCAATATTGAGAAATTAACAGGTAAAGCTAAAAGTTAATCATATTAGCATTCAGTCTTCTTACAATTTGGGTATGGGCTTCCTGGGATTTTTATATAGAAATCTGGGAAGGTTCCCTCCACCCTAGTTGTTAGTCGCTCAGTCATGTCTGACTCTTTGCAACCCTATGGGGCCCACCAGTCTCCTCTGTCCATGGTGATTCTCCAAGCAAGGACAACTGGAGTGGGTTCCCATTATCTCCTCCCAAGGATCTTTCCCAACCCAGGTCTCCTTCATTGAAGGCAATTCTTTACCATCTGAGCCACAGATGCTGACAATTCCTCATTGAAAGGCAATTTGTAGAAGAAAAAACACAAATAGCTAATAAATGCATGATAGTTTTGCTCAGACTTGATAATCAAATTAAAAAAAACATTGAAACATAATATCCCATTTTCCACTTATCACATTTATGAAACTTTTAAATATTAACAATATACATTACAGGCAAAAATCTAAGGAATAGGCACACTAATACACTGTTAGTGGTAATGTAAGTTAGGACAGCATTTAGGAAGAAGATTCAGTAGTAGTTCTCACAATTCTACTCCAAAGTATAATCCTAGAGAAACACTTCCTCTCATTCCTAAAGAGGTTCATACAAGGAAATGCATCACAAAACTGTGAAAGTGTGAACATTTGGAAACCCATTTTTTTCTTTTTTATATATATTTTTATTTTTTTATGTTTTTTTTTAATTTTATTTTTTTACTTTACAATACTGTATTGGTTTTGCCATACATTGACACGAATCCACCACATGTGTACATGAGTTCCCAACCCTGAACCCCCCTCCCACCATCCTCCCCATATCATCTCTCTGGGTCATCCCAGTGCACCAGCCCCAAGCATCCTACATCCTATATCAAACCTAGACTAGTGATTCATTTCTTCCATGATAGTATACATGTTTCAATGCCATTCTCCCAAATCATCCCACCCTCTCCCTCTCCCGCAGAGTCCAAAAGTCTGTTCTTTACATCTGTGTCTCTTTTGCTGTCTCTCATACAGGGTTATCATTACCATCTTTCTAAATTCCATATATATGTGTTAGTATACTGTATTGGTGTTTTTCTTTCTGGCTTACTTCACTCTGTATAATTGGCTCCAGTTTCATCCACCTCATTAGGACTGATTCAAATGTATTCTTTTTAATGGCTGAGTAATATTCCATTGTGTATATGTACCACAGCTTTCTTATCCATTCATCTGCTGATGGACATCTAGGTTGCTTCCATGTCCTGGCTATTATAAAAGTGCTGAGATGAACATTGGGGTACACATGTCTCTTTCAGTTCTGGTTTCCTCGGTGTGTATGCCCAGCAGTGGGATTGCTGGGTCATACAGCAATTCTATTTGTAGTTTTTTAAGGAATCTCCATACTGTTCTCCATAGTGGCTGTACTAGTTTGCATTCCCACCAACAGTGTAAGAGGGTTTCCTTTTCTCCACACCCTCTCCAGCATTCATTGCTTGTAGACTTTTGGATCGCAGCCATTCTGACTGGTGTGAAATGGTACCTCATTGTGGTCTTGAATGAGAAAGCAGAAAAAGAAATTAAGGAAACAATTCCATTCACCATTGCACCAAAAAAATAAATAAAATACTTGGGAATATATCTACCTAAAGAAACTAAAGACCTATATATAGAAAACTATAAAACAATGATGAATGAAATCAAAGAGGACACTAATAGATGGGGAAATATACCATGTTCATGGATCGGAAGAATCAATATAGTGAAAATGAGTGTACTACCCAAAGCAATCTACAGATTCAATGCAATCCCTATCAAGCTACCAGCGGTATTTTTCACAGAACTAGAACAAATAATTTCACAATTTGTATGGAAATACAAAAAACCTCAAATAGCCAAAGCAATCTTGAGAAAGAAGAGTGGAACTGGAGGAATCAACCTGCCTGACTTCAGGCTCTACTACAAAGCCACAGTCATCAAGACAGTATGGTATTGGCACAAAGACAGAAGTATAGATCAATGGAACAAAATATAAAGCCCAGAGATAAATCCACACAACTATGGACACTTTATCTTCGACTAAGGAGGCAAGAATATACAATGGATTGAAGACAATCTCTTTAACAAGTGGTGCTGGGAAAACTGGTCAACCACTTGTAAAAGAATGAAACTAGAACACTTTCTAACACCATTCACAAAAATAAACTCAAAATGGATTAAAGATCTAAATGTAAGACCAGAAACTATAAAACTCCTGGAGGAGAACATAGGCAAAACACTCTCCGACATAAATCACAGCAGGATACTCTATGATCCACCTCCCAGAATACTGGAAATAAAAGCAAAAATAAACAGATGGGATCTAATTAAAATTAAAAGCTTCTGCACAACAAAGGAAACTATAAGCAAGGTGAAAAGTCAGCCTTCGGAATGGGAGAAAATAATAGCAAATGAAGCAACTGACAAACAACTAATCTGAAAAATATATAAGCAACTTATGCAGCTCAATTCCAGAAAGATAAACGACCCAATCAAAAAATGGGCCAAAGAACTAAATAGACATTTCTCCAAAGAAGACATCCGGATGGCTAACAAACACATGGAAAGATGCTCAACATCACTCATTATCAGAGAAACCCATTTTTTTCATCTGTAAAGACTTGGTTAGAAATCATTATATTGCATCCATAGTATAGAATATTACCCAATAACTTAAAGGAGCTTGGAAGATCTATGTAAACTGACATGAAAATTTTCCAAGTCATACTGTTAAATGAAAAGAGCAAGTAAAGAACAGTAAATATATTATAATCCTATTTACGCAAAAGTAATAAAAAAAGAGCAATATATCATATAGGTGTATATCTGTAAATGAATCCATAGAAAAAGGTACAGAAAGATGCAAATCTCTCCCCTGAAGAATGGAGTAAGATTTGCTGGGTGGGAGAGAATCTAAGGTAGAGGGAGGAGGCTGTGAAAAGGAAAATGACATTTTTTTTCAATCAGGAATTTATTCATGTATTACTTGTATTAAAAAATAGTGTTTTAATCATAAATAGATTCTAGACGAAGTGTCAGTGTACAAAAACACTTTCTATTTATACACAGTGTCACTCTTGTTGCAACCACATTCTCAGAAAATCAAGCCTTGTTTGTCTGAAACTCTATACAATAGTGGGCTAGGTATCTGAAAGAAGAAGAGAAATAAACCCTTTTATCTCTGTTGTGTGTTGTTAGCTTTTAGCATGACCTTCTTATGGTTTCCATCCTTTTTATGATCACCGCTTCTTTCTCAACTCATATGAAAGGTCAAAAACATAAACCATCAGTTGAACTGGAAAATTGGATATGAAAAGATGGCTTCATGAAAAGGCAGGTTCTGCATTTAAAGCACACTGACTTTTCCAGGTGAATATTGCAAATAAAAATAGATGAACAGTTCATGGGTTTTTGTAGCATGAGAAATAGATATCATATCACCCAAAATTTACCTTCTCCTCAGATCTGTCTGTATAACTGCAATATAGTTATCTACTATATATAAATATTACCAGTAGTTTCTCTGTTCCTCACAACTTGTTCCCTGTAGTAAGAAAGAAAAGTCCCTACTTTTTCTTATCAGGATTTCCATCCTTGCTATTTTCCCTACCAGAGAGCAAACACCTTGAGGGCTAATGTATCGGATCTCTTCTGCATCTGTCATGGTACAGGGTCTTAGCTCACTGATCAGCCTGTTCAGTTCAGTTCAATTCAACCACTCAGTCGTGTCTGACTCTTTCTGACCCCATGAACTGCTGCACGCCAGGCCTCCCTATCCATCACCAACTCCCGGAGTTTACCCAAACTCATGCCCATTGAGTCGATGATGCCATCCAACCATTTCATCCCATCATCCCCTTCTCCTGCCTTCACTCTTTCCCAACATTAGGGTCTTTTCAAATGAGTCAGCTCTTCGCATCAGGTGGCCAAAGTATTGGAGTTTCAGCTTTAACATCAGTCCTTCTAATGAACACTCAGGACCGATCTCCTTTAGAATGAACAAATTGGATCTCCTTGCAATCCAAGGGACTCTTGAGAGTCTTCTCCAACACCACAGTTCAAAAGCATCAATTCTTCGGCACTCAGCTTTATTTAGAGTCTAATTCCCACATCCATACGTGAATACTGGAAAAACCAAAGCCTTGACTAGATAGACCTTTGCTGGTAAAGTAATGTCTCTGATTTTTAATATGCTGTCTAGATTGGTCATGACTTAAGAGGTGGCAAGAATATACAGAAGAACTGTACAAAAAAAGATCTTCACAACCAAGATAATCACGACAGTGTGATCACTCACCTAGAGCCAGACATCCTGGAATATGATGTCAAGTGGGCCTTAGGAAGCATCACTATGAATAAAGCTAGTGGAGGTGATGGAATTCCGTTTGAGCTATTTCAAATCCTGAATGATTATGCTGTGGAAGTGTTGCACTCAATATGCCAGCAAATTTGGAAAACTCAGCAGTGACCACAGGACTGGAAAAGGTCAGTTTTCATTCCAATCCTAAAGAAAGGCAATGCCAAAGAATGCTCAAACCACCACACAATTGCACTCATCTCACACACTAGTAAAGTAATGCTTAAAATTCTCCAAGCCAGGCTTCAGCAATACGTGAACCATGAACTTCCAGATGTTCAAGCTGGTTTTAGAAAAGGCAGAGGAACCAGAGACCAAATTGCCAATATCCACCGGGTCATCAAAAAAGCAAGAGAGTTCCAGGAAAACATCTGTTTCTGCTTTATTGACTATGCCAAAGCTTTGACTATGTGGATCACAGTAAACTGTGGAAAATTCTGAAAGAGATGGGAATACCAGACCACCTGACCTGCCTCCTGAGAAACCTGTATGCAGGTCAGGAAGCAACAGTTAGAACTGGACACGGAACAACAGACTGGTTCCCAATAGGAAAAGGAGTACATCAAGGCTGTATATTGTCACCCTGCTTATTTAACTTCTATGCAGAGTACATCATGAGAAATGCTGGACTGGATGAAGCACAAGCTGGAATCAAGATTGCTAGATTATCAGTAAACTTTGATATGCAGATGACACCACCCTTACGGCGGAAAGTGAAGAAGAACTACAGAGCCTCTTGATTAAAATGAAAGAGGAGAATGAAAAAGTTGGGTTAAAGCTCAACATTCAGAAAACTAAGACCGTGGCATCCGGTCCCATCACTTCATGGGAAATAGATGGGGAAACAGTGGCTGACTTTAATTTTCTGGGCTCCAAAATCACTGCAGATGGTGATTGCAGTCATGAAATTAAAAGACACTTACTCCTTCGAAGGAAAGTTATGACCAACCTAGATAGCATATTCAAAAGCAGAGACATTACTTTGCCAACAAAGGTCTGTCTAGTCAAGGCTATGTTTTTTCCAGTGGTCGTGTATGGATGTGAAAGGTTGGACTATAAAGAAAGCTGAAAGTGAAAGTGAAGTCACTCAGTGGTGTCCAACTCTTTGGGACCCCATGGACTGTAGCCTACTAGGCTTCTCCATCCATGAGATTCTCCAGGCAAGAATACTGGAGTGGGTTACCATTTCCTTCTACAGGGGATCTTCCCAACCCAGGGATCAAACCCGGGTCTCCCACGTTGGAGGCAGACGCTTTAACCTCTGAGCCACCACGGAAGCCAAAGAAATCTGAGTGCCGAAGAATTGATGCTTTTGAACTGTGGTGCTGGAGAAGACTCTTGAGAGTCCCTTGGACTGCAAGGAGATGCAACTAGTCCATCCCAAAGGAGATCAGTCCTGCTTGTTCATTGGAAGGACTGATGTTGAAGCTGAAACTCCAATACTTTGGCCACCTGATGCGAAGAGCTGACTCATTTGAAAAGATCCTGATGCTGGGAAAGATTGAGGGTAGGAGGAGAAGGGGATGACAGAGGATGAGATGGTTGGATGGCATCACTGACTCAATGGACATGGGTTTGGGTGGACTCTGGGAGTTGGTGATGGACAGGAAGGCCTGTCGTGCTGCGATTCATGGGGTTGCAAAGAGTCAGACGCGACTGAGGGACTGAACTGAACTGGATCATGAGGTCCAATTCCTCTCTAGGCAAAATAGTTCAGTGCTTCCCTGCTTATACCCACAAAACTGCATATCCAATCCTATAACTGTCTTCAGTAGAACAGGACCTTCTTTGTACCTGGATCTATACTTCATGGAGATTTGGGGTTATGAATATGGGAACTAGGTGTAAGGACCCTGGCCGTGAAGATGAAGAGGAGATGAAACATATCCTAGTGCAGCACTCCTTGGCCCCATGAAATTTTGTATATGCCAGTGGCATTGACTGTACAGCTACGGATGTGAGAAACTTAAAAACCTTCCATAAATAGGACCTACATTATCATTCAGAAGGCTTTTATACAGTCTCTGTAATGGATGCTTCCACTTAAGAGAATGTTTACAAACATTGGGCTCTCCTGGCTGCTGAATCTGATTCAACAATGGCAAGATCACGTCATAGCTTAATTTCCTGTAGAAAAAAAAAAAAAGAGTCAGTGCCCAGAAGTCCCAGAACAGCATCTCTGTCTCCAGATTGCATAATCTGGAAAGCCTGTTATTTCACAGGGGCATTACTGTGTCAAATACAAATCAGTTCAAAATACACTCAATTTCCTCGAGCTTAGGAGTAGTTCAGAAGGAGGGATGCATAGTGGAGGAAACCAGTTCTCTAAAATCCGTTTTCTTGGTTTGGATTCCGACTTTGAACCTCTAGATTTATTTCTAGAGCACTAAATAAAGGAATGAAATAAAACATCTTTAAAGTGCAATGATCTTCTAGAACATGGTGGATGTTGCCTGATACTACTCCCAGGAACTTTTTTCTCACTGCTTTCCCCAACAATAATTCAAATTTCCCAACCATACAGTTTGGATGAGTTTTTGTTGTTTTAGTTGTTAAACCGTGCCTGACACTTTTGTGACCCTATAGACAATAGTCCACCAGGCTTATCTGTCTGTGGGATTTCTCAGGCAAAAATATTGGAGTAGGTTGTCATTTCTTTCTTCATTGGATGAGTTTAGCTTAGTATTATACCAATAAATGTTTAATAACAGGTTTGCTGAGGTCAGAAAAAAGCCTTGATTTCTAGTGTTTGGCTACTTCTATAGTATAAATATGCCCACAATGACCAATTTGAAGCTACCAAAGTGATATCACTGAATGCAGACTTGACATGAAATGCATAGTGGTGGAACATTATATAGTATTATATTTCTACTATACAACTACAAAAGATATAAATAACCTCAACAGCATAGATAATAGTAAAGTAATAGTAAAGTAATAATAATAATAGTGAAATGATTAAGAAAGAAAGAGTTTGGACTTTATTGCCTTTATACTTAATTGTAAGTTATATAATTTAATTTGGTTAAAGGCTATGCTTAATAAATACATTAGCTGGATTCAACTAAGTTGAACAACAGTCCCTTCGCCACTAGATTTCTCTTGTGGCCACACCTACATCCGTCTCTCCTCCCTCGCTCCCTGACTCCTAGCAACCGCTAATCTCATCTTTATTTCAATAAAGCTGTTATTTCAAGAGTGTTATGTAGATGTAGTCACGCACTATGGAAATTTTTGAGGGTTGCTTTTCTCACGCAACATCATTCTCTGGAGGTTTGTTTAAATCGTTGAGTGTATTAATAGTTCATTCCTTCGTTTTATCCTGTAGTCTCAATCTACCAGAGTTTAACTTTTCACCTGAAGGACATCTGGTGGCTACTAATTTTGCTGTTACAGATAAAGCTTCTGTGAGCATCATGTCCAGTTTTGTGTGAACATAATTTTCGTTTCCCTGAGGAAAATCCTCAGGTGTGTAATTGCTGGGTTACATGATAGTTCAGTTCAGTTCAGTCACTCAGTCGTGTCTGACTCTTTGCGACCCCATGAATCGCAGCATGCCAGGCGTCCCTGTCCATCACCAACTCCCGGAGTTCACCCAAACTCATGTGCATCAAGTCGGTGATGCCATCCAGCATCCAGCCTAATTGTTAGTTTTGTTTTATAAGAAGCTAGCAAACCATGTCTCAGAGTGGCTGCACCATTTTATATCACAACCAGCAATGTATGAATGACCTTGTTTTCCACATTCTTGACAGTATTTAGTGTTCTCACTGCTTTTTATTGTAGCAATTCTGATAGGTGAGTAGTGATGTCTCCTAGATTAAATTTATATTTTTCTAATGGTTAATTACCTTGAAAATCTTTTCATATGCTTATTTGCTATTGATTTACTCTCTTAAGTCAAATTTTGGGTCATGTCTTTTGCCCATTTTCTAACTGGACTTTTTTGGGTTTTTTTTTCTATTGAGTTTTGAGAGATTCTTTTTTTATATGCTTTCTAGATACCAATCTTCTGTCAGGTGTGCGGTTTACAAATATTTTCCCCTAGTCAGAAGCTTGTCTTCTGAAAGGGTATTTTGCACAGGAAAAGTTTTTAATGTTGATGAAATCTAATTTTATCAGTTTTTCCTTTTATGGATTGTGATTTGGCTGAGGGTCTACCTAGCCCTAGAGCCTGAAGGGCTCCTTTTTCAAAAATTTTCTCTTTTTTAAAATTTTAGTTTTACTTTTTACATTTCAGTTTTGGGTCCATCATAAGTTAACTTTTTATGAAAAGCAAGATTTAGTCAATGTTCACTGTTGCCCATAAATTTCTACTTGCTTTAGCACCATTTGTTGAAAAGGCTTAGTGGTATTTTTTAAAAAGAATCATCTCTACTGATTCTAGTACAAAATCTGGAAGTTGAATATTTTTCTGCTAAGAGCACATATAGTTAAATTGGTTATGATTTGTTACTTTTCTTAAAAGTGGAAAAGCAATAAAACTAATTTACTTCATTATTAAATGAATTTTAAGTATCAAATTAAAAATTTAATTTCTATACAATCATCAAAAATAATTAAAAGCTAGCCTCAGACCTCTAAATATTAAGCTTAGATAAAGCTTTGTATTTCCTTGTTAAATAAGACTAGAGTAACTGATACCAATCTGATCTATCAAATAGGACTGAGGGTTTTTTGCTTTGTTTTGTTTCTAATTTGACTCAGGGAAATCATATTATTCCTTTATGGTTAAACCACATGCTTTCTTTAGCATACCACCTTGCCCGGTATATGAAAACAATTTGCTAAGGGTAAACAGAGATATGAGGAAAAGACATCAACACCATGGGTTTTAAGAATACTTATTAAAGAACATAATATCTAAGAAAAAGAAAACTAAGAGTACACAAGTATAAAAGAAAAAAATTAATTCAGCAAGCATACTGAGCTTTTGAGCAACTACATACAATATTTGAGAAAACCCTTGGGCTCAAGTACTGTTCCCATCCCCACCAGGTCCAGGCGCTCTCCTGAACCCACTGGATCCTCTCTGTAAGAACACTTATTTCCCTTCATGCTTTCCTTGATCCTTGTCAGTTTCTCCTACTAGAGCATAAATTCCTTATCACCTAACCATTTCACAGAGTACTATACATGTGATGATATTTGCTGCATGAATGAAATGTTGAACCAATCAAGAGTCCTCCAGGAGCTTAACATATGATGAGGGCATACTGCAAGAATACAAACCCTAGTGGAATATGAGAAAGGTTTCAGCTTCGGTAGAAATAAAAGTAGAAAGACACATCCTTTTTGCCTCAGGATGTGAGAGTTCCTATGTGGTCCAACCTACCTTTTAATTTTCACTTTGTTCTTTGTGGCTGCTGTTGTTCAGTCACCAGTCATGTCCGACTCTGTGACCCCATGGACTCCAGGACACCAGGCCTCCCTGTCCCTCACCATCTCCCAAAGTTTGCCCAAGTTCATGTCCATTGTATCAGTGATGCCATCCAGCCATCTCATCCTCTGATGCCCTCTTCTCCTTCTGTCCTCAATGTTTCCCAGCATCAGGGATTGTCCAATGAGTTGGCTGTTCTCATCAGATGACCAACATACTGGAGCTTCTGCTCCAACATCAGTCCTTCCAATTCAGGGTTGATTTCCCTTAAGATTGACTGGTTTGATTTCCTTGCCATCCAAGGGACTTTTAGGATTCTTATCCAGCACCACAGTTTGAAGACATCAATTCTTTGGTATTCTGCCTTCTTTATGGTCCAGTTCTCACAACTGTACATGACCACTAGGAAGACCATAGCCTTGACCATACGAGCCTTTGTCGGCAAGAGTAATGTCTCTGCTCTTTAACATACTGTCTAGGTTTGTCATCGCTTTCCTGTCAAGAAACAATTGTCTTCTGATTTCATGGCTGCAGTCACCCTCCACAGTGATTTTAGAGCCCAAGAAGAGGAAATCTATCACTGCTTCCACCTTTTCCTCTTCTATTCGCTATGAAGTATTGGGACCAGATGCCATGATCTTAGTTTTTTTAATATCTAGTTTTAAGCTGGCTCTTTCATTCTCCTCCTTCACCATTATCAAAAGGCTCTTTAGTTTCTCTTCACTTTCTGCCATTAGAGTGGTATCATCCGCATATCTGAGGTTGTTGATGTTTCTCCCACCTATCTTGATTCCAGCTTGTAACTCATCCAGTCCAGCATTTCTCATGATGTGCTCAATGTATAGTTTAAACAGGGTGACAGCAGACAGCCCTGTCATACTCTATTCTCAATCTTGAACCAATCAGTTGTTCCATATAGGGAACAACTGTTCCCTGTTGCTTCTTGACCCACATACAGATTTCTCAGGAGACAGGTAAGATGCTTTGGTATTGCTATCATTTAAGAGCTTTCCACTTGCTATGACCCACACAGTCAAAGGCTTTAGTGTAGTCAATGAATGTTTTTCTGGAATTCTCTTGCCTTCTCTATGACCCAGCAAATGTTGGCAATTTGATCTCTGGTTCCTCTGCCTTTTCTAAACCCAGGTTGGACATCTGGAAGTTCTTGGTTCACATAATCCTGAAGCCTTGCACGCACGATTTTAAGCATGACCTTACTAGCATGGGAGATGAGTGCAGTTGTCTGATGGTCAACACATTCTTTAGTATGTTGGGTGACTGACCATACCATCATAGTAATTCAATTCATTAAGATCTTTTTTGTGCAGTCCTTCCGTGTATTCTTTCCATCTCTTCTTTATCTCTTCAGCATCTACTAGGTCTCTACCAGGCTTCCCTGATAACTCAGTTGGTAAAGAATCCCATTTCTATCCTCTATTGTGACATTTGCCCAAATCAAGGGCAAAATGTTCCCTTGATATTTCCAGTTTTCCTGAAGAGATATTTCCAGTTTGATATTTCCAGTTTTCCTGAAGAGATCTCTAGTTTTTCCCCTTCTGCTGTTTTCTTGTACTTTTATGCACTGTTCATTGAAAGAGGCCTTGTTCCTCCTTGCTATTCTTTGGGACTCTGTGTTTAGTTGGGTGTACCTTTCCCTTTCTCCCTTGCTTTCCACTTCTCTTTCTTCAGCTATTTGTAAACCTCCCCAGATAATCACTTTGCCTTCTTTCTTTGCTTTCTCTTTGGGTGAAGCCCTGCTAATTGCTTTTCTATAGTTTACTCTGCTTTCTTTTCTTTTTGTATACCTTCCCACTGAGTCTGGAGGGGCCATGTTTGACAATGTTTGGACAAGATTCTGGTGTTTGTGGGATATAAGTGCCATCCTAATAGCATCTCAGTATCTCCAGGTTCACTGTCTCAGAGAATGGTGCCCACCAAGCACAAGGTTGCCCAACTTAGACGCCCAAGAATCATCCTCAGCTGCTCCCCTTGTCCATTCACATAATGCTGTTCAATGCCTAGGATCTGTTCATGTCACTCCTTTCCCACTGCTATACTCCAAACGCAGTTAATGATTATCTCCCACTTGGGAAATGAAAAGCCTCAGCTCTTTAACAGGACTTGTATTCACTTTTTCCTAATGTTCCACCTACTTAAATGTATCTAAACCCCCAAACTGACTCGATTACTATGCTACTAAAGTCCCTCCAATCCTTTCTACTGCTATTAGGATGATGGACAGATTTCTTAGTATGGCCCTTGGCAGTCTTTCCTGGGCTGCCTCTACAGACTCATTCTGCTTTGTCCCATCCCACAGACACTGAGCTTTAGGCTCTGGTCAAATGGAATTTCTTTTATATATATCCTTTCATTTCTGGTCCTTTTCACAAATAATTTTCCTGCCAAGAATATACTTACTGCCTAAATCCTCTGCATCCTTTAGTGATTATGTTTAGAAATTGCTGCCTGTAGGAAATGTTCCCTGGGCTCACTGACTAGGTTAGATAACTCTGCTAGGCTTGCCCAGCTCCCTGTACTTCTGCCACTGTAACTCTTGCCACACGCTTTTAATCCTCTAATGTTCAGTCTGTTCCTCTTAAAAGACGATAGGGTCTCCAAGAAGCTCTTTGTCACTTTCTCAATGGGGTCACCAGCATCTAGCCTAGCACAAGGCACCCTGTTGGCACTCAGTAAATGTTTTTTGAATAAATGAATAGCTAGTTGTTATATGAGGTAGACTAGACTATAAAGAAAGCTGAGCGCCGAAGAATTGATGCTTTTGAACTGTGGTATTGGAGAAGACTTTTGAGAGTCCCTTGAACTGCAAGGAGATCCAACCAGTCCATCCTAAAGGAAATCAGTCCTGAATATTCATTGGAAGGACTGATGCTGAAGCTGAAACTCCAATACCGTGGGCCACCTGATGCAAAGAACTGACTCATTTGAAAAGACCCTGCTGGGAAAGATTGAAGGAAGGAGGAGAAGGGAATGACAGAGGATGAGATGTTTGGATGGCATCACCGACTCAATTGACATAAGTTTGAGTAAGCTCTGGGAGTTGGTGATGAACAGGGAAAGCTGCAGTGCTGACAGTCCCTGGGGTTGCACGAAGCACTGGACACGACTGAGCAACTGAACTGATAATAGAAAAAAAAAAAAGAAATATATAAGCCTGTTTAGACTTCTGTAGTCATAAAAGAAAAAAAGCAATAAAAGCCTGGAAACAAAAATTTTGACAGTGAGGAGAGAAAGCAAGCTGTGGCTATGGTAGACACTGTGGAGGCAGAAAGTCATAGTGACTTGAGAAAAAGAAAGGGAGAGCTAGCTACAGTTATAACTATAGCTAAATATACCACTTACATACAGAGAAAAAAGAGCACAATTTCATTGGGGAAAAAAAGAGATTGCTTATTTTTAGGATATAACAGGGTGAAATTCTGAAATAATTGCCACAGTGTTTCTTTTTGGCACTTTTCTCCTTGCTTCTTGTTTTTCATACTCACAGTAAGGTAGTGGCCTTGGATGTCAAAGACAAATCTTATTAAGATATTTTTTTCTATACATGTACATTTGCACATCAAGATTAGGCACCTCAGGGACTCAGCACAGAATTCAGGCCATAATGAACTTGAAGCGGTGTAAGATAACACAAGAAGAGTTTTCTAGCCCAAAAGAATGTAAACTTTCAGCCCTCTGTGAAGGGGAGAATCAGGAAGACTTGTCCAGAGAGCAGAAACTGGGGAGCCCAGAGCTCTGTTGCTTCCTCCCTGAATTCAGTTCAGTTCAGTCGCTCAGTCGTGTCCGACTCTTTGCAACCCCATGAATCGCAGCACGCCAGGCCTCCCTGTTCATCACCATCTCCCGGAGTTCACTCAGACTCACGTCCATCAAGTCCATGATGCCATCCAGCCATCTCATCCTCGATCATCCCCTTCTCCTCCTGCCCCCAATCCCTCCCAGCATCAGAGTCTTTTCCAATGAGTCAACTCTTCACATGAGGTGGCCAAAGTACTGGAGTTTCAGCTTTAGCATCATTCCTTCCAAAGAAATCCCAGGGCTGATCTCCTTCAGAATGGACTGGTTGGATCTCCTTGCAGTCCAAGGGACTCTCAAGAGTCTTCTCCAACACCACAGTTCAAAAGCATCAGGGCTTGATAAAAAAAGAAGTTTCGGTTTTTGGCCACCAAAGAAAGGACTGGTGTCTTGCTCCTTCTTGGATGAGGCCTAAGATGGTGGCGAGACTCACATAAAGCCTTTATTTCAACAATCTTGCTGACCATAATAGAGTAGCTTGTAGATGTTTCCAACAACACAAAATATAAAAGTAATAGAGCAGATATCATATGTAGATGCAGACGCAGATACAGGGATAGACAGAGAGATATCAGAAAGGAATAAAGAGGGACTATGGTAGCCACTTAACTTGAATTGTTCACCCACATAGTGGAAGTGAAAGAGTGTCCCATCTTTTCCTCTGTCACCAGGAGGGATAAGGAAGTACTTGGTGAACTTTGAAATCAGAAAAAAACTATATTTAAGACAAGGAGAACACCCAAAAGAATTGTATGATTGAAGAAGAATAGTAGCCCCGAATAGATCAACTATAGATGCCACCGAGATAAATAATCTAGGAACAAAAGAATATTTATATATCATTGTAAACCACTGGGATTCGATGCTAGTAACTGGAACCATATCTCTTCTATGGTACAATGTAGCCATCCTGGAACTAAAGAGAAAGGAAAGAACGCTGTAGGTGAGAGCATCTTGAATTAATTAGTATTTACCCAAAGGAACTAACAAAAACCTGAACATGGCATACTTCAACTTGATTTGCTTTTGTTTTGTTTTTTATTGGTCAATGGATGTGAGTCTGAGTGATCTCCGAGAGATGGTAATGAACAGGGAGGCCTGGCGTGCTGCGATTCATGGGGTCGCAAAGAGTTGGACACGACTGAGCGACTGAACTGAACTGAATGAGGCCAAAAGATAATTAAAGTGCAACTACAGTTAAATTTTTCTATTTTATTTTTGCATGCCTAACTCACATAAATTATAAAATTTATCTATGATAGCAACAAAGATGGAGGGTATGCAAGTGTGTATACTTCTAGAGAGAAAAAATATTGGTGATCTCACTTCTTAACAGATGACTTTTCATTTTAAATATTGCCCATGTTCATATTTATGTATTTAAATATAACACATGAAAATATAAATAGCATTATTTTTATTTTCCCCCAAATTAGAAATATGAGGAATCAATTATTCCTTACAAAAGTGCCATTCAAAGAGCTGTAATATTCAACTAACTCCACTATGGTAATGACCAGATACTCACTGTAGATAAATCAGAGTATATAATATGTGTGATATTAAATTATTATAAAAGTACATATGTAGTTATTATGTTGCATAGGTGTGACTACATTATGTAGTTATTATGTTCAGTTCAGTTCAGTCACTCAGTCATGTCTGACTCTTTGCAACTCTTTGTGACTCCATGAATCACAGCATGCCAGGCCTCCCTGTTCATCACTAACTCCCGAAGTTTACCCAAACTCACGTCCATCGAGTCGGTGATGCCATCCAGCCGTCTCATCCTCTGTCGTCCCCTTCTCCTCCTGCCCCCATTCCCTCCCAGCATCAGGGTCTTTTCCAATGAGTCAACTCTTCGCATCAAGTGGCCAAAGTATTGGAGTTTGAGGTTCAGCATCAGTCCTTCCAATGAACACCCAGGACTGATCTCCTTTAGGATGGACTGGTTGGATCTCCTTGCAGTCCAAGGGGCTCTCAAGAGTCTTCTCTAACACCACAGTTCAAAAGCATCAATTCTTCAGCGCTCAGCTTTCTTCATAGTCCAACTCTCACATCCATACATGACCACTGGACAAACCATAGCCTTGACTAGACGGACCTTTGTTGGCAAAATAATGTCTCTGCTTTTTAATATGCTATCTATATAATCTCATTGTTCAATGGATATACATCATTATATTTCATGTGGCATGGAATCAAATGGCCCCAGTATTTTAAACTTGGAATGTCTTTAGAAATGATCCAGCCCAATGCCATCATTATACAAATGAAGTAATTGAAGAAGCCTAGAAGTTAAATAATTTAATCAGTCATACTATCAATGCTGCAGCTTAAATGAGAACCCCTGGCACAGCAGTACTCTGATAATTTTAATTAACTTCAAGGATAATATGCTTAATAAATTGGTTTATCAGTTAAGACACCTTCAGCAGCAAAAACTGAAAATAGAGTTGAAAATGGCTTAAACAATAAGGGAAATATGTTATCTTAAATAATGTGGAACGGGAAGTTATAGTAATTCAAAAGTTAGTTAATTCTGTGGTTCAATCCCATGAACAGGGGCCGGGATTTCCCATCTGTCTGCTCTCCTATCCTTCCTGTATCAGGTTATCCTCACGCTGGTTCCCCTTATGGTCCTGAGACAGTTGTAGCAGTACCAGGCAACATACAGATAACCCAAGATCCAGTGTTATTCTATGTAAACAAAAACCATTTCCCAGAAGTGCTCCCAGAAACCTAACCTGCATTTCTCCTAGACAAGAACTGCATTCTGTTCTCATGACCACCTTAAGCTGTTTAGATTAATCAGAACACTCTAGGAAAGAGTCTAGCTTCCCCTAATACATGTGACCCTTCAAAAGGAGGTGGCTTCCTGGAGGAATTGTTAATAGACATCAAGGATAAAGGGAAAGAAGGAAGAATCATTGGAAGGCAACCAATAGTGTCTGTCATAACTGGCACATGTTTCTGGATATAAATGAAAGTTGACTATTGAAAATTCTTGATAAAGCAAAGAGGCATTTTATGAAAGTATGTCATTATACACATATTCTTAATATCAATCTAGATTATCACATAAAGGATTTACTTAGCACAACTGATAAAGCACAATCTCTTTAATTATAATTTACATTGAACTAATAAACTTCTGTTTATTTTTTCTAAATTACACTATTCTTAGAAATTAGCCATTTTAAGTAGGAGCTATTATTACTAAGTTCTACAGATGAGGAAACTGAAGCTCAGAGAAATTGACATTTGTGTCTCAAAGGGTGTCTCTAAATCAGCTATGTTAGCATCACTAACTAAAAATGCAAATTATTGGGCTCTATCTCATATGCACTTAAAATTTTTGCGAGTAGGGCTCAGTAATGTGAAGTTTAAGCCTCCTGGGCAATTCTGATTTACCAGAAAGTTTTAAAAACCACTGTCTTAGACAAGTAGTGTCAGACCAGGATTTGAACACAGGCTGTCTCCTCCAGAGCCAATATATTGAACCAGTGTGCTCAACCCCTCTGCCTCACTCCTCACTCCACCCCCAGTAAACATATATTGTTAAATAAAACAGATTATAGAAAAATGTATTTACACTTCTCTTAATTATAAAAAAAAAGTATTGGGTAGAAAATCAGATTAAGATAGAACAAAACATTGCTATTTTCTGTATTCCTATTTTACTATTGATTCTATTGCCATCATAAACATGACCCATATTAATTATTAAGAAGGTGGTAAATGGTAGTAACCAATTTGGCCACATCATGTTCTGGCTGCTCTGGCCCCACTTAAGAATATGTAATTGAGAGGTGCAGAGACTCAAGTTCTTACCCAAACCAGACCCTGAGTTTCCATTTACAAAAGACCTTCTTCTGATAATTTTACATTCAAATGATCCAATACAGAATTAGATGAAAGAGATAAATCATGAGATGGCTGTGGGTTACTTGAATAGATATTTTTATAATGATTACATGCACTCACAACACCACATTCTTGAAATTATATTGCTTGTGTTACAAAGAGCTTATTCTTCCCATAATGGCATCTTGATAGAATGTGGGTGGGCTGAATAGCTCCCAGGGCATTAGCAAAGCAATGACATAAAGTCATTGTTTTATTTTCTGTAGCTCCTCTGGATAGCTTGAGGGAAATTATGTGACTGCTCTACAAATGATGGGTAACTGTGAATTCTGGAGAAATAAGGGATTGCATGACATCATAAACTAAGAAAGGACAGAGTTGGGTCCTGTTTTCATGGAATCAGAGCCTTGCAGTCTATTTTCCTTATATTTTGCAGATGTTTCCTCTGTGAGCTATGTAATTATTTTACCAAAGTTTCATGCATCTTCCTTCCTTTAAATTTTTTTCATTGTCACACTAAAACTATGAGAAGTAAATATAGTTATTTCATGGACATAATAACAAAACAGCAAATTGAAAGATTAGGCATATACATGGAGAAGGCAATGGCATCCCACACCAGTACTCTTGCCTGGAGAATCCCATGGATGGAGGAGCCTAGTAGGCTGCAGTCCATGGTGTCGCTGAGAGTCGGACACGACTGAGCGACTTCACTTTCACTTTTCACTTTCATGCATTGGAGAAGGAAATGGCAACCCACTCCAGTGTTCTTTCCTGGAGAATCCCAGGGATGGGGGAGCCTGGTAGGCTGCCATCTATGGGGTTGCACAGAGTCAGACACGACTGAAGCAACTTAGCACCAGTAGCAGCAGCAGGCATATACATAAGCATTTAGGATTTTATCTCATTGCATGTTGTTTGCTTATTGATAAACACCAAACTCACGTCTGTTCAGAATGATTAGCCACAACCTGGGCTTGACAGTTCAACATTCACTGTCAGTGACCCTGAATAAACTACATCACCTCCCTAAGTCTGTCTCCTGATTTGTAAAATGGGTATCATCATATAGCCTGTTAGGAATATTTAAGGTTTGAAAAAATAATCTTAAGTCACTTACCCAAAAACTGACTCTTAGATAGTAATCAATGTATATTACTGTCATTTTCTCATCCCTCATTATCAAGATCACGGTAAAGATAATTTGAAAGTTATACAGATGAAGTGCATTTTATAAAGATTTTATACAAACCTTTTTTCCTGAGGAGTACGATAGCTTTTATAAGGTTCTCAGAAGTATCTTTGACTTCTAACAAAAACATTGTTCTAGAGCCAACATTGTGTATTAATCACCATATCCCCAAGAACCAATAACTGAGCATAAATGTGTTAAACAACTAAACTAGCTTACCTGAAGCTACTTGCCTTTGAGGAAATATATGTGACTGCTTCTCTCTTATGTCTGACCAAATAAATGTAGAATCACAGATTTTCTTTATAATTGTAGATATAGATACATTTCTTTGAGCCAAATGTTTTGAAAGAAAAGTATGTTTGTTTAAAATTATAAATATTTTTCAACATTTTCTGTTTTATGAAGAACTGAAATGGGAAATTGCCAAGATAACATTGAAATTACAAGTGCATTGTTACCCAGTATACTGA
Organism: Cephalophus harveyi; assembly: GCA_006410635.1. NCBI lineage: Eukaryota > Metazoa > Chordata > Mammalia > Artiodactyla > Bovidae > Cephalophus > Cephalophus harveyi. Next base: position 391,621 of record SJYT01007634.1, on the reverse strand, counting down.
CTGACTCTGGATGTGCCTTCTGTAGCCAGTTCAGGACAGCTAGTTGTTTAGAACCAGGCTGAGACTGAAGGGTCTGTCTACTTCACATCATTAATTGCCTCTCCAACCTGATTGGCAAATTCATCTCATCTTTCACACAGGAACAAATGAATGAGGTGGGAGGGTCTGTTGTCAATCTGACCACAGCTGAAATGATGACATCAAGTGTTTGCATTTTTATAGTCATGTAAGTAACATTTTATAGTCACTTGACTATAGACGTATAGTCAAGTAAGAATCTTCAGTTCAGTTCAGTCACTCAGTCATGTCCAGCTCTTTGCAAACCCATGGACTGCAGCACGCCAGGCTTCTCTGTCTATCACCAACTCTCAGAGTTCGTGCAAACTCATGTCCATCAAGGTGATGCCATCCAACCATCTCGTCCTCTGTCGTCCCCTTCTCCTCCTGCCTTCAATCAAGATCTTTTCCAGTGAGTCAGTTCTTCACATCAGGTGGCCAAAGGATTGAAGCTTCAGCTTCAGCATCAATCCTTCCAATGAATATTCAGGACTGATCTCCTTTAGGATGGACTGGTTGGATCTCCTTTCAGTTCAAGGGACTCTCAAGAGTCTTCTCCAACACCACAGTTCAAAAGCATCCGTTTTTCTGTGCTCAGCTTTCTTTATACTCCAACTCTCACATCCTTACATGACTACTGGAAAAACCATAGCTTTGACTATATGAAACTGTCAGCAAAGTAATGTCTCTGCTTTTTAATATGCTCTCTAGGTTAGTCATAGCTGTTCTTCCAAGGAGCAAGCATCTTTTAATTTCATGGCTGCAGTCACCATCTGCAGTGATTTTGGAGCCCAAGAAAATAAAGTCTGACATTGTTTCCACTGTTTCCCCATCTATTTCCCATGAAGTGATGGGACCAGATGCCATGATCTTCGTTTTCTGAATGTTGAGCTTTAAGCCAACTTTTTCGCTCTCCTCTTTCACTTTCATCAAGAGGCTTTTTAGCTCTTCACTTTCTGCCATAAGGGTGGTGTCATCTGCATATCTGAGGTTATTGTTATCTCTCCCTGCAATCTTGATTCCAGGTTGTGCTTCATCAAATCCGGCATTTCACATGATGTACTCTGCATTGAAGTTAAATAAGCAAGGTGACAAATATACACCTTGACATACTCCTTTCTCAATTTGGAACCAGTCCATTGTTCCATGTCTGGTTCTAACTGTTGCATCTTGACCTGCATTCAGATTTCTCAGGAGCCAAATAAAGTGGCCTGGTATTCCCATCTCTGTAAGAATTTCCCAGTTTGTTGTGATCCAAATAATCAAAGGCTTTAAAGTAGTCAGTGGAGCAGAAGTCAATGTTTTTCTGGAATTCTCATGCATTTTCTATGATCCAGTGGATGTTGGCAGTTTGAGCTCTGGTTCCTTTGCCAGCTTGAACATCTGGAAGTTCTTGGTTCATATACTGTTGAAGCCTAGCTTGGACAATTTTGAGCATTACTTTGCTAGTGTGTGAGATGAGTGCAGTAGTGCAGTAGTTTGAACATTCTTTGACATTGCCTCTCTTTGGGATCAGAATGAAAACTGACCTTTTCCAGTTCTGTGGCCACTGCTTGGTTTTCCAAATTTGCTGGCATATTAAGTGCAGCACTTCCACAGCATCATCTTTTAACATTTGAAATAGCTCAGCTGGAATTTCATCACTTCCACTACCTTTGTTTGTAGTGATGCTTGGTAAGAATCTTACCTTCGTACCATTCAGGACTGAGCATTTGAAAAACATGTTGTTTCCTTTCCTCAGGGCAACTGGAAGGAAACTATATGAATACTTTATAAACTGTGAATTCTCAAGAACTGTGCCAAACATTAGTTTTCAGGTGAAATGATTCTGTGAAGTCAGTGTTATTTACAGGATAAACATTAATCACTTCTACTTAAAATGGAAAATGCATGAGCTTACTTGTGATAGTGAAGCTAAGGTTCTTTAGTATTTTTTCTAGACACTTATTGGAATTCACGTGAATGAATTAAGTAAATTCAACAAGATTGGTATGATGATTAATTTTAGTCAAGCATCAACTTGACAGTCACAAGGTCCCCAGATAGTTGGTTATACATTATTCTCAGTGTGTCTAGGAAGGTATTCTGGAAGAGACTAGCATTTGAATTAGTAGATTGAGCAAAGATCACTCTGACCATTGTGGATAGGCATCATCCAACCCATCAAGAGACAGAATAGAGCAGAAGGTAGAGGAAGAGAGAATTCACTCTCTACCTGGCTATTATTTAAGCTGAGACTTCAGTCTTCTGTGCTCAGCCTGGGAATTAAACCATCAACTTTCTGGTCCTCAGGCCTTCACAGGTGGACTGGAACTACACCACTTGCTTCCTTGGGTCTCCAGCTTGCAGACAACAGATTGTGGAATTTCTTATCCTTCATAATCACATACTTTCTTATAATAAATTTTGGTTTTGTCTCTTTGACTAATACAATTAAGATATTTATTATGTGTAATAGTTACAATTTTACTTCATGAGTAACTAATAGTCTACTTTTTTAATTACAATTTTATTGTTTTTCTTAAGACCAAAAAAAAAAAATAGACTGTGTAAAAAGACATGAAAGTAAAAGTGAAAGTCACTCAGTCGTGTCCGACTATTTTCGACCCCATGGACTATAGAGTCCATGGAATTCTCAAGGCCAGAATACTGAAATGGGTAGCCATTCCCTTCTCCAGGGGATCTTCCCAACCCAGGGATCGAACCCAGGTCTCCCACATTACAGGCTTTACCAGCTGATCCACCAGGGAAGCAAAAAGACACAAAGACAGAAGTAAAAGTAACTCATAATCCCACTGTCTAGAGAAGATTATTATTAACACATTGCTTTTAAGCTGATATTGATAATATATATGATTTAATGTACATAGAAATTTACCTAGATGCTCTTTCTAGAGGTAATTTTATATTGCTGCTGCTGAGTTGCTTCAGTCGTGTCCAACTCTGTGCGACCCTGGAGACGGCAGCCCACCAGGCTCCCCTGTCCCTGGGATTCTCCAGGCAGGAACACTGGAGTGGGTTGCCATTTCCTTCTCCAAATTTTATATATATATATATATATATACACACACGCACACACACATATATATACACACACACACACCTTTTGGTAGACTTTAAATGTTTGTATTAACGTGTACAAAAAGGTACACATAAAAAAAAGTGCACAATTCAAAGTAAAAATACACAAGCAGCCAACAACCATTTCAAGAAATATCTTGTGTCCCAGAAGCCCCCTCATGCCCACTCCCAGTTATACCTCCCCTCCAAGGGTAATCCCTAAAGTAACATGAATTACTTCTGTGTGTTTCTTTGTTCTGTATAATTAGAATCATACAATATGTACTCTTTATGTACCCGACTTTTTGGCTCAGTTGTCTTATTTGTGAGATTAGCCATGTTTTTGTGTAAACTTGATTTATTTATTTTTATTGCTATATAGTATTGTACTGTTGTAATTATTGTTTTTACTTTCTTATTACTATATAAAGCAATATATATTTTTATTGCTATATAGAATTCCATTGTTTTATCTACTGTTTTTACAGAATGTTTTCCATATTGACAGTATTTCTATAGCAATAAATATTCAACAAACATTTTTGAGCACTTATCTTCTATGCTCTGCATTTAGATAAACATTTAAAACACCATTTGTGGGATTTTTTTCACTCCATGAATGGGCTATTCACTTTGTTTTAAATGATCCTTAACCATTGGAGTAAGGATGTTTGGTTCCATGTTTAGAACTGTAGGAAGGAATTTGTGCTTCATTGAAAAACTTCATTGTTTAGACCCTTAGGATTATCTGATTTGGGTTCCACTGAAGCAATTTCACAACTAATTACAAATTGTGAATAACTTATAACAAAGAAAAGTAATTCTTACCTATAAGCAGGCAAATTCTGGCCTGTAAAAAACAACTGACTTCCTTCTTCATTCCTCCAAAAAGTTTTGCTTTCCATTTGCACATATATTGCACTATTCCTGTCCTACAAATGTATCTATTCTTAAGTTTCTGAATCAGTTATAACATTGCCTGATTCCCTTATTAATTAATAAATAGGATTAATTTTTTAACACATGTTCATATTTTATGTCTGTAGGGCAGTCATAGTTTTATCTTTTTCTGAAAATGCTCTTTTCATAGTTTTATATTTTTCTTTAGTAATGAATAAGATAAGTGATGCTACACAAATGCTCAAAGTTCTTTTTTTAAATCTAAAGATAAAGTAACTGCCTGCCCAACTGAAGGTGGGACACAAGGAATCTGTTTAACCTTGATGGCTTAAGTATTTTTCCTATTTCACAGTCTATCACGGTTGCTTGAAATCAGTTGGAATATCTTCCACCTATTACCTGCAAAATTCAAACAAGTCATGTGCTGAATTGTTCACTTCAGACATTTCACACATTCTTTCTTATTTGATGCCCATTCCACTTCACATCATTGTATATTGATTACCCCCTCCCTCAGAAATTCAGTCTTAGATTCTATCAGCCAGTCCCCATTAATATGAATGGGATTTCCTTGTTCTTGATTTACCTCTAATAAGACTCATTCTAGTCATGGTTAGTTAATGATATCCTTCTCCTCATGTTGAACCCTCCTGTATGTCTGCCCCAGCACAGAGCTTGGCGCACACTAACAATTCAATACTTATTTACACATGGATGCACAAATAAATGTCAATATTGCTGAACCAGTCTGTTTTTCTGGAAAAGTTATTAGATATGGTTGTATAGTGACTTCTAGAATATAGCCAGGATTCTCTTAAGGGGTTTCTAAAATAAATTTGTGAATGTTCATAATGTAATAATGTTAATAGTGAAAGAAAGACCTAACCACAATAATTTTTAATTCAATATTCAAGAGTTTTAAAACCCAGGAAATGTTCATATTCTAACACTCAATATTATAGAAATATGGATACAGGATTAATTTTTTTCCTTCTCCTAAGTTTATTACTTTAAGAAAAAATCAAAGTGAATTCAAGATCTTACACTTCATTTTCCTGAGAAAATTTAGACTGTAAGCTCCAACACCATATCTTTCAGAATCATTGCTATAAATATATATGTTTAGCACCACGCCTGGCATGAAATGGATGAATGAGCCTAAATGTGTCATTCATACTTGTGTTTATAGTTATAGGCAGTGTATACATGTGCACAGGTACATGTGTATGACTGCATTATGGGAGGAGCACAGTTGCAGAATTTCTCCTCTCTGAGGAAAAAGCATAGAACAAGAGAAATCATATTATAAAAACAACCCTGCAATCACCTATACTTTGCCAAGGGGTGAGGTTGACCCTTACTCTCTGAATCAGTGACAAATCAAGAATTAAATTTACTTCTTCAATTTGTCATTCAGTAGCTCAGTTATGTCCAACTCTGTACGATCCCATGATCTGCAGCACACCAGGCTTCCCTGTCTTTCACTGCCTCCCGAAGTTTGCTCAAATTCATGTCCATCCAACCCTTTCATCCTCTGTTGTCCCCTTTTCCTCCTGCCCTCAATCTTTACCAGCACCAGGGTCTTTTCCAATGAATCAGCTCTTTACATCAAGTAGCCAGATTATTGGAGCTTTAGCTTCAGCATCAGTCCTTCCAATGAATATTCAGTGTTGATTTCTTTTAGGGTTGACTAGTTTGATCTCCTTGCTGTCCTAGGGACTCTCCAAAGATTTCTCCAACATCACAATTCGAAAGCATCAATTCTTTGGTGCTCAGCCTTCTTTATGGTCCAGCTGACATCTGCATATGACTACTGGAAAAATCATAGCTTTGACCATACAGACCTTTGTTGGCAAAATGATGTCTTTGCTTTTTAATATGTGTTTATTCCTTAACCATTGGAGTAAGGATGTTTGGTTCCATGTTTAGAACTGTAGGAAGGAATTTGTGCTTCATTGAAAAACTTCATTGTTTAGACCCTTAGGATTATCTGATTTGGGTTCCACTGAAGCAATTTCACAACTAATTACAAATTGTGAATAACTTATAGCAAAGAAAAGTAATTCTTACCTATAAGCAGGCAAATTCTGGCCTGTAAAAAACAACTGACTTCCTTCTTCATTCCTCCAAAAAGTTTTGCTTTCCATTTGCACATATATTGCACTATTCCTGTCCTACAAATGTATCTATTCTTAAGTTTCTGAATCAGTTATAACATTGCCTGATTCCCTTATTAATTAATAAATAGGATTAATTTTTTAACACATGTTCATATTTTATGTCTGTAGGGCAGTCATAGTTTTATCTTTTTCTGAAAATGCTCTTTTCATAGTTTTATATTTTTCTTTAGTAATGAATAAGATAAGTGATGCTACACAAATGCTCAAAGTTCTTTTTTTAAATCTAAAGATAAAGTAACTGCCTGCCCAACTGAAGGTGGGACACAAGGAATCTGTTTAACCTTGATGGCTTAAGTATTTTTCCTATTTCACAGTCTATCACGGTTGCTTGAAATCAGTTGGAATATCTTCCACCTATTACCTGCAAAATTCAAACAAGTCATGTGCTGAATTGTTCACTTCAGACATTTCACACATTCTTTCTTATTTGATGCCCATTCCACTTCACATCATTGTATATTGATTACCCCCTCCCTCAGAAATTCAGTCTTAGATTCTATCAGCCAGTCCCCATTAATATGAATGGGATTTCCTTGTTCTTGATTTACCTCTAATAAGACTCATTCTAGTCATGGTTAGTTAATGATATCCTTCTCCTCATGTTGAACCCTCCTGTATGTCTGCCCCAGCACAGAGCTTGGCGCACACTAACAATTCAATACTTATTTACACATGGATGCACAAATAAATGTCAATATTGCTGAACCAGTCTGTTTTTCTGGAAAAGTTATTAGATATGGTTGTATAGTGACTTCTAGAATATAGCCAGGATTCTCTTAAGGGGTTTCTAAAATAAATTTGTGAATGTTCATAATGTAATAATGTTAATAGTGAAAGAAAGACCTAACCACAATAATTTTTAATTCAATATTCAAGAGTTTTAAAACCCAGGAAATGTTCATATTCTAACACTCAATATTATAGAAATATGGATACAGGATTAATTTTTTTCCTTCTCCTAAGTTTATTACTTTAAGAAAAAATCAAAGTGAATTCAAGATCTTACACTTCATTTTCCTGAGAAAATTTAGACTGTAAGCTCCAACACCATATCTTTCAGAATCATTGCTATAAATATATATGTTTAGCACCACGCCTGGCATGAAATGGATGAATGAGCCTAAATGTGTCATTCATACTTGTGTTTATAGTTATAGGCAGTGTATACATGTGCACAGGTACATGTGTATGACTGCATTATGGGAGGAGCACAGTTGCAGAATTTCTCCTCTCTGAGGAAAAAGCATAGAACAAGAGAAATCATATTATAAAAACAACCCTGCAATCACCTATACTTTGCCAAGGGGTGAGGTTGACCCTTACTCTCTGAATCAGTGACAAATCAAGAATTAAATTTACTTCTTCAATTTGTCATTCAGTAGCTCAGTTATGTCCAACTCTGTACGATCCCATGATCTGCAGCACACCAGGCTTCCCTGTCTTTCACTGCCTCCCGAAGTTTGCTCAAATTCATGTCCATCCAACCCTTTCATCCTCTGTTGTCCCCTTTTCCTCCTGCCCTCAATCTTTACCAGCACCAGGGTCTTTTCCAATGAATCAGCTCTTTACATCAAGTAGCCAGATTATTGGAGCTTTAGCTTCAGCATCAGTCCTTCCAATGAATATTCAGTGTTGATTTCTTTTAGGGTTGACTAGTTTGATCTCCTTGCTGTCCTAGGGACTCTCCAAAGATTTCTCCAACATCACAATTCGAAAGCATCAATTCTTTGGTGCTCAGCCTTCTTTATGGTCCAGCTGACATCTGCATATGACTACTGGAAAAATCATAGCTTTGACCATACAGACCTTTGTTGGCAAAATGATGTCTTTGCTTTTTAATATGTGTTTAGTTAGGTTTGTCATAGCTTTCCTTCCAAGGAGAAAGCATCTTTTAATTTTGTGGCTGTAGTCACCATTCACAGTGATTTTGGAGCCCAAGTAAATAAAATCTGTCACTGTTTCCACTTTTCCCCATCTATTTGCCATGTACTTCCTCAATAGAAGGGTCATATTCATCCTGGATCCTTCTTTATTACCCTTCAATGTCACATAGTAATTTTAGCTATGGACATTTTCTACAGCCACAAAGACTTAATTGGAGGCAGGAGGTAAACGTGTAGGTATACTTTATTTGGTTGCTCGACTTGAATTACAAAGCTAAAGAGGTTTTGTCTGACAAATTGTCACTCAGAGCAGAAAAGAAGTAAATCCAGGAGAATCCAACAGATTTATTAAATGTATTACTCAGCATGTCTGAGTAATTTGCAGATGGAGAAATGGTCTCTATACAACAAGTTCATGGGAGAGATGGTTTCATAGGTACACTCCGTGAAGAACAATTGGTGGCTCCTGCATGCAGTCAAAGCAACTCACTCTTCAGCTTCAGTTCCCAATTTCAAGAGGGTATATTGTCTTTTCCCTTCTTTATTATTAACTAGCAAATATCTTAACTCATCCTGGACCTTCATGAAGTGAGACCCATATAGCTTTAAAGACTTGACTTGAAAATTAAGTCACAATGACGTCAAAAGAATGATGAGAGAGTCAGTCCAAAGAGAAATCAGAACTTTTATTTGTTTCATTCTAATGTGTTTCTTTGTATATCTACTTAGAGATCCTATTCTGTGTTACTTAGAGATCCTATTCTTGCCTGTCCCATCAGGCAAGCCTTTAACACCTGACCATACCTTCTTCCTTGATTGCTTTCTCCTGTGTTGAGAGCTTTTGGTCCTTTGAGAGAAAATTAGCAAGAAATTTAAAAATTGGTATGTAAGTATTCATACATCATCATGTCAAAGGCCAGATACTAAATTTACTTTTGGTTTTGTGGGCCATACAGTTTCTGCTACTCAACTCTTCAACTCTGCCATTGTAGTATGAAAGCAACCATAGACAATGTCAGTAAGTGAGCACGGCTGCATCCGAATAAAACTTTATTCACAAAACAGTCAGTGAGCCAGATTTGGTCTGCCAACTCCTAGACAGGAAGCATTTTGGAAATCAAGAAACTTGGCCTAGTAGATAGGTAGGTAACAATTTGGCAGGAACAAAGTGGTCTAGTAGGAACCAGTGAAACAAGTAGTTATATGAGAGACTCAGTGAGATGGGGTGTAGAGATGCTGTGTGCATTATGCACAGAAGGAGAGAGAAACCAGTGTACAGAAGGAGCAGGCACCTCTCCCTCAAGTGCAAAGCAGCTGTAGAACAACTTTGAAAAAATGATTCTTGGTACTTGACCAATCGTGAATTTAAAAAAATGATTTTGGGTACTCCTACTCAATCGTCCAGTAGAGGAGCAAAGAAACTTGCTGTAGTTTTAAATTTGATTTCTATGAGCTGGACTTGAGCCAGATCGATTGTGCTAAGTACACAAATAGGTGTAAAGTGACTACAGACTTTAAAGATAGCCCATTCTGAGTTAAGAAGATTAAAACAGAGGTTGTGCCAAGTTAAATCGGAGTCTCAAAAGCTTTTCTGAGTTTACAGAGACATCTCCAAATCTCTGTCTCTCCCAGATTCCTTCAGATCTGTCTATTGTATTAACTATTCTGCTTGGCTCACATCCAAGGTAACTCAATGTTTGTGGTATTTTAAACCTCCTTTCACAGTGTGTTGACGGCGACAAGTCGTTTTACCACCTAAGAAAGGACCCAGTTGGTCATTTACAAATAGGAATCATAGTAAGCAGTTTTCCTTGCACAGATCATAACCAAAACTGGACAAACCCCAGTGCTCATTAAGTATTCCAAGTTGTAGAAGGGATCCCAAAGGCATTCACTGCAAGCAATATGCAACGCAGTAAAACTCAAGTGCATTTTAACAAATGGAAAATGGGATATTTTTTTGAAGGTATTTATAGCTCTGCTTGAACTAGACATAATGCAAGTGCCCAAACACATATGAAGTGAAGAGACCATCACACAATGCATTCTTGCAGTGATAACTTTTTAAAATAAACTTTTATCATTAAAACTTTCAAAAAATAAAAAATAGAAATTATAGTACAATAAGCCCCAATATTTCCAGCATCCAGATCCAATGGTTATTTAAGATCTTGTCACACTTACTTTGTCTATTCTTTTTATTTTCTTTCGCTGAACTTAGCAACATGTTTTTGACAGCAAAACCAGAGTCAGTATTTGCCATTATTTAAAATTAGTTTTGTCTTTTTATGAATGTCTCTTCTAAGGAAGCGCCTCAGTATTTTCATTTGTTCACCTTTGAATTCTGAGCAACAAATGTTGAATGCCTGCTGTGTAAAAGGCTTCATATACTTAATTTCTTCTGCCTTCAGCTCTTGAAACTGTCAAAGCAGTTCTGGAACATCAGATATCTTTCTAGATTTCTTTGTCTTATTGTGTACATGGCTTCCCAGTAGCAGGATACAGAAAGTAATCTAGCCAAGTTGTGTAGATAATAATATATCAGAATACTGGTACTTAATTTCTGTTTAAGAGCATTTGCCTTTAACCACTTTTCTTTCAAAGGAGTACTGTGCTGTTTTAATATTGGTAATAGAACAATAAAATATATTGCTAATTATTTTTTATTTGCATATCATTATAACTGTGCCTTATGCCTATAAAAAAGGAGCTAACAAATAGTTGGAAACCACAGATATAACCACAATTTGGAATAAAGTAATCCCCAGCTCCCTCTAACCACCTAGGACTCTGTCCAAGATACACATCCCTGTCTCCTATAGTTGCTACATTTTGAGAGTCATGCCTGCTGATATGACTAGAGTTAAGAGGCTGTCAGCATCCCCAGTCTGACCTCTTTATTCAAGGTTTATAACTCAGATGTTTAAATTTGTCCTGAGCCAGAACTTAACACAGAGTTTTAACCTAAGGAATATAAGTGTGGATTTGCATCTGTGTGAAGTCATATTTTTTTTTCCTCTTTAGTATAAGTTGATTAAAAATATATAGACATGACAACTTAGCCATTTCAGAGCTACGTCAAAAAATTGGAGAATTTGTTCTGGAGCTGATTGACTTTTACCTACATAAATAATAGACTTTAAGAAAGTCTTTCCTTTAGAGAGAAAATCCTGCAAATTATAAGACCAAGGCATTGAAAACTTTAAAAAATAAATAAATAAACTTAAGAAAAGAGAGAAAATGAGCATTGACTTCTCAGAACTTGAAAATGAGCTCTTAATTATCTAGTATTTCACTATGTCTGTTTACCATAAGAACACTTTGAAATTTGGTATAATGACATTAAATAACCACAATTGAGACAAACATTCTATAAGGGACTGTTATGGGTTGCTTCTAATGTGGTAATAGATGTCATTTTAAAAATGCAACTGTACCGTCTGAATGAAAGACGATGACTTCTAACACGTTGGTTACAGACAGTTGAATATTACAGCCGCCTTTCCACCTGACTTGTTGCTATCATTTTATGGAATGCAACTGGTGTGGGGTTGGCATGGAATTCTTATGGGATCAAAGAAAGCTATATTCTGAAAGCTCTAATGTTCACTATGAAATAGATAATAAATCTACATGATTAAAGATGTACTTGACTTTCAGGGGAAAAAAAAACCTTATAAGTACATTTCTGAAATCTAGCGGATGTCTCTAAGTTAAGAATATCTCTAAGATATCTTTAAGTTAAGAATATATATATATGTATATATATATGCTGCTGTTAAATTGCTTCAGTCGTGTCCGACTCTCTAGTCATGTATGGATGTGAGAGTTGGACTGTCAAGAAAGCTGAGCACTGAAGAATTGATGCTTTTGAACTGTAGTGTTCGAGAAGACTATTGAGAGCCTCTTGGACTGCAGGGAGATCCAACCAGTCCATCCTAAAGGAACTCAATCCTGGGTGTTCATTGGAAGGACTGATGCTGAGGCTGCAACTCCAATACTTTGGCCACCTCGTGCGAAGATTTGATTCATTGGAAAAGACCCTGATGCTGGGAGGGATTGGGGTCAGGAGAAGAAGAGGACGACAGAAGATGAGATGGCTGGATGGCATCACCGACTCAATGGACATGAGTTTGAGTGAACTCCGGGAGTTGGTGATGGACAGGGAGGCCTGGCGTGCTGCGATTCATGGGGTCGCAAAGAGTCGGACACAGCTGAGTGACTGAGCTGAAATGAGGCTCCTCTCTCCGTGGAATTCTCCAGGCAAGAGTACTAGCGTGTGTACCCATCCCCTTCTCCAGAGATCTTTCTGACCCAGAGATCAAACCTGAGTTTCTTGCATTGCAGGCAGATTCTTTGCTATCTGATCCACCAGGGATGACTAAGTTCCAGTGCCCTTTTCTACAAAATGGGGATTCTAATACCTCACAGAGTAGTTATTTAAGATAAAAGTGATAATAAGAGGAAACAGCCTAACCCTGTGCTACCACTACCACTTTCTGGTACACAAAAAGTGCTCAATAAATGTCAGCTCCTGATGCTTTGAAGGAAAGATGAATTAACTTGGAGATTTCATTTTGTAGTAATAGTCTCTTTTCTCTTTAGTGGCTTTACTCCCTCATGTTTCATTACCATTTGCCCCTGAACCAACTGAAGTTTTCTATTATCTTCCATGAAGGATGCTTATGTCTTGTAGCTCTAAAAACATCAAATTTGAGTGTTATGCTGCCTACAGTTTCTTCATCATGAGAAACAAAAATGAAGAGAAAAATAGAGAATAATAGTCTCCAAAAAATAAAATCATTTGACCCCTGTAATGTATTTTCCATCTCAAAGTTTTATTTTCTAGAAAATTTTGAATGATGTTTATTCTTTGTCCCCTCAACATTAACTGACATTTAAAAGGGATTAATCTGTTGGCTAAGAGCTCTACTTAACACATAGTTTGTTCCAGTCTTTATTTTCAATGGATTATTTAAACTATTTGATGATTGGATCTATTTTGCTTTGGCCAGATTTTTAGAAAGTTTTCCACATTAAATGCTTGCAATTATCTAACTACAAATGAAAATACATAGTACCAATCTTGCCAATTATATTTTAATAACCAAAAACTATACATTGAGTATTTACATCTACCCGTGTAATACATACAGTCTGACAGTAATATTTCCCATGGATACTTCAAATCTTTCTTCTCCTTCCTTATTCTTAAGCACAATCCTGTAGTTGATTCTATCTTCCTCACGCATGTTTTAATCCTTGTTATACATTATACACATTGCTTTGATTATTAATACAATTACTATAAGACAGGATAAATAGTTTTGAGAGATTTTAGATGAATGATACCCACAGTATCATTTAGTTCAGTACTACTAAACCAAAAATTTCCAAAGTGCTCTGTAATCAGTAGCTCAAAGATGATGCATTGGGCCTTTAGTGGACGGTAAGTTTGAGATGTTTAAGGAGGCTTGGGGATTGGCATTCCAGACTGAGAAATTTCTTGTAGAAACAGACAAGATGCATCTACTCCATTTCCTTTCTACAAGAAATATAATTCATTTGCACTGAATTAAGCTCTTACATTGTACCCTGCACTGTTCTGAGCACTGCAGAAGGAATATGTCTTATATTACAGTCTTTCAAATGTAATTGCATTAATTTTATATGTTAATGTAAGAAGAGCTTATATATTTACATCATTAGCAGCACTATACAAGGTTTAGCTCCTCATCTACCTAGTTCTTTTATATTTCTTAGAGTAGTTTTATCACTTTCTAAATAGAAGTTTCTCATATGTCTTAGAAAGGTGATTCCTGGAAGATTTATAGTTTTTATTTTTATTATAAATGGAACTTCTTTTGATCTTTTCTATCTACATAATATTTGTTTAATACAACTGTAGATATTTGTATATTCACCTTGTATTCAAGCACTTTGCTGCATCTTACAAATTATGAAGTTCTCTTAGCTAATTATTTTGACATTTCTAGGTAATAGTCCTCTTTTGTAGTACTTAAACCATTTATTTTTATTTCATGTCTTATTGTGTAGGTCAGAATTTTCAGAATATAACATGGAATAATGATAATGACCAGCCTGGTTTTACTCCACCTGAAAGAGAAACCTCAAGAGTTTCAGTATTGTATTGGTTTTTGGTTAGAAAGAGATTACCGTGTTAAAGAAGACCTTTATTACCTAGATTTATGCCCAGACATCACCATCATATAAAGCAAGGTATTGCTGAACTTCAGAATGCGGTCCCCTAAGTACCTGCCTCCCTGAATGAAAAGTGAACTTTCTACCTGACCAATGTGAACATTTACAGTCTTTTCAGAAACTCAAATCTCTATTTCCATCAAGCAGTTTCTACAGTTCCACATTCTCAAGTTCTGGGGTCTCCTATGCTGAATCAGACCAGATGTGATATCCTGTCCAAGCCAGGGCTCTACCAAGCCAATCCAGGACCCTTCCTATAGTCTTCTCCTTTGGATGAGGTAAAGAACAGATATTCCCTGCTTGAGTTTCAAGGATTCGCACATGTCCTCAAAATAACCAATAATTTTTTAGTGTGCTGCTGCTGCTGCTACTAAGTCGCTTCAGTCGTGTCCAACTCTGTGTGACCCCATAGACAGCAATCCACCAGGCTCCTCAGTCCATGGAATTTTCCAGGCAAGAGTGTTGGAGTGGGTTGCCATTGCCTTCTCCGTTTTTAGTGTGAGTCCAGTTTAAATACATATTTTTAAATGGTCTCTAAATCTGAGGATACATTCACTTTGTAATACTAAAAATAACATTTCAAAAAGTTCATCTCTGCTTTCAGGGTGATGGTGATTTAAAAGGTTTTCTTTAAAAACAGAGGGGGAATATATGCTATTTGTTCATGTCTACAATACACCCTATACCTCTATCCCCTACCTCATACATATTGTTCTTCCCTTGACAAATAACATCTTCAAGCAAACCAGATAATTTGTTTATTTATTACAGCATTGTGTTTCTCCCGAATCTAGAATATGATCTCCACCAGGAGAGGGATCTTGCCCGTCTTATTCGCTAATAGATTCCAAAGATCTAGAATAATGTTTAGCATATAATAGTCACTCGATATGCATAATTAGTGAGTGAAAAATCTGATTGTGATACTTTTGTTAAAAGAAAACCTATTATTAAAGGAAATTAATGTTTTCATTTTTAGCAACAAAAAGGTATCAATAGCAAGTTTCAAATTATTCTCCCCAAACTTAAAAGGTAAAATCTCATCTCTTCAGGCATCTGTTGTACTAATACACAATGAGGAAACAAAAAGAATCTAAGCAAAAAGAAGTATCAACACTCACCACTATGTGAGGATGAGATGGCCTTGAAGGCAAAAACCATTCCTCACTGTCCCAGAAAGATGCCAGACATGGAATGTTTCTGAATACATTCATTAATGTTTACTGAATACATGAGAGAGCAAATGAGTGAACTAATGAATACACAAATACCAGTCTACTGATATAAAGAGAGTCCTGTGTGAGAATGTTCTTGGAAGTCATGGAGAGTCAATGCCTTCCCCCAGAGAAGTAAACCTTTTCAAAGTGGTTTGAAGGTCAGGAGAAGACTTTGGATAATGAAATCATTCTAGGAAATTCAAATCACCCTGGAGATGTCCTAATCATACTGTAAGTTCAGGTCAGTTCAGTCACTCAGTCGAGTCTGACTCTTTGTTACCCCATGGACTGCAGCACGCCAGGCTTCCCGGTCCATCACCAACTCCTGGAGCTTGCTTAAACTCATGTCCATTGAATCGATGGTACCATCCAACCATCTCATCCTCTGTCATCCCCTTCTCCTCCTACCTTTAATCTTTCCCAGCATCAGAGTCTTTTCCAATGAGTCGGTTCTTCTCATCAGGTGGCCAAAGTATTGGAGGTCTAGCTTCAGCATCAGTCCTTCCAATGAATATCCAGGACTAATTTCCTTTAGGATTGACTGGTTTGATCTCCTTGCAGCCCAAGGGATTCTCAAGCGTCTTCTCCAACACCACAATTCAAAAGCAGCCTGCATCTTAATGATACCTGAAGAAGTAAAACCAAACCCGGAGTTTTGTTTACCCCCATCTTAGTATATCAGCCTTTAATACTTTGTCAACTTTTCTTTCTCTGTCTCTCAACTAATTAATCCTGAGTTTGAGCATTGAGTGCTTGTTAGAGAAAGAAGCAAGTATTAAATTTCTGCCAGATGTACCCCTTCCTGGCAAAGAATTTCATCTCTTTTGCTCAGTGGCCATCACTATCCACCTTATATCAGAGTGCCAAGTAAAGGCTATTCTGTGACTGGGATTCAAAATTCCTGGCATTTACCCCCCAGTTAATTGTAGGTTCCAATTAGTCTTCCCTGATAAGGAGATGCAGCGTTTGCTCACTGATGTGATCTTGTGCTACACACAAATTAGGTATACAGAAACAGATTATAGCTTTGTGCTGCTGCAACATTTTATTAAACTAGACCTTAAATTCAGAAGGGATTTTTTAGCCCTGGTTTTCTTAATACTTCTTCAACTTAATTTTGCAGTTTACAACAAATTAGTGCTTACAGGAAAGGAGTGAGTCTTCCTTGTTGTGCTCTCTCTGCTTAATTTTTCTGGGCCTTCCCTAACAGTTTGAGTATTTCACAGGAAGGCACGTTGTATTAAATGGAGTCTTTGAGTCCTACACACATATATGTGAATTCCACAACAGTTTTACAGCTCTTTCAAAACCCAGTTTCAAGGGCACATAAGGGGGGGGTTGGATCTTTGATAAGGGAATATTAGCTTCATGAGGTTTACTAAAAATGGACCCATCAATCAGTGTCTGAACAAGCCCTCCAGGTGATTCTGATGCATGGTCAAATTTAAAAACTGTTAAAGATTCAAAGGTCATTGAGGAGATATTGCCAAAGACCAGTGGTTTCCAAACTTCAGTGCATCAGAATTACCTAGAGGCTTGTTAAGACACAAATTGCTGAGCCCCATCTGTAAGTTTTTGATTCAGTAGGTGTGGGGTGCTGACCAGGAATATTCATCTTTCAGTTACAAAGATGCTGATGCTGCTGGTCTGGAGACAACATTTTGAGAAACACTACAGAAGATTATAATCATTTACTTCTTTGCAGTCTCTTGTAGCATTATTCCAATGTTGCACTTTGGATATAAAACAAAATCTAACAAGATCTTGTACCTCAGAAAAGTTCCATGGTCTCAGAAATTTAAAATTTATAGAACTAAATGGAAAAACACTGAGGGCTTTAAGAAGTCAGAGGGAGACTTATTTCTGATGCTCTTTGAGAGAACCCAATTACTTTGGGTATGAAGTATTCTGGAAATGTACTGTACCTTTGTACAGGACAGGACATAGATCTCTACTTCAGTTTTTGCCAGGAAGCTTGTATTAGACCCAATTATCCCCTAAAAAGAACAATTGTAGCAATAAAGGACTGCTGCTGCTGCTGCTAAGTCGCTTCAGTCGTGTCCGACTCTGTGTGACCCCATAGACAGGAGCCCAACAGGCTCCCCTGTCCCTGGGATTCTCCAGGCAAGAACACTGGAGTGGGTTGCCATTTCCTTCTCCAGCAATAAAGGACTAGAAAGGATAAAATATTAAAGATTGAGAAGATGACCCCTGTTGCCATTTTATCACTGACTTGCCTGGTGAACAAATGTTTAACCTCCCTAGAAATCAGTTTCTCCTCTGTAAAATTCATTTAACAAACATGCATGGACTCATCCATGTGCAGAAGACCAAACTTAATCCTGTAAAAGATGAATTAAACATCTTTCCCAAAAAAAGACATGCATATAAATAGCATGGTATATGGTAGAAAGTGAAAATGTCATGAGAAAAGCACCATAATACTATGAAATGATGATTCCTGTCACTACATCTGAAAGATTCTTCCATTTTCTAGGCCCCAGGTGTGATCATTTTAGAGTCATCTTCTCCTTTCTCCCTGAGTTCCACAAGCTACTTACAGTCCCATTGATCATCCCTTTGAAACTAGTCTCAGCATTATTTCCCATCCTCCTCCCAGCCTCAAGTCCTTCTCAGATCTTGTCACTTTACTCCATGATTTCTGCAGTAGCCTCACACAACTCTGGATTCCTGCCATCGGCTTTCTTTCTAAGACCTCCTGCAGCCTGTTAATAAATTCATCTTTCAAAACAGGAGCTTTTATCCTCCTATCACAACTCTGCCTTTCTTTATCAGTTCCTGCTAAACTGTTCCACCTAGCATTCAGGCAGTCTCCAGAAGTGCCTCCCTCCCCGTCCTCCACAGCCTGCCTTTCCTTTTCAGCTCCACTCTTCTCTGCATCTCTTCTCTCCTGTTTTACCAGCACACTCCATACAGCAAAGCTCTAAGCCTTTACCAACCTTCCACCGGCCTTTTAGAAGATCCTGCTTTCTTTTTACCCAGCCACATTTGGTCCATCATCATTCAACACAATCTACCTAAGGGTTTTCCCTCAGTTCTCCAATCAGTGTTTTCTCGTGCTCTGAATGTCTACCTTCTGTGTCAATAAATTTATCACAGAGTCCTTGTTTCTCATTGTCTTTAGAACTCTAAGGCATCTCTCCTTTGAAGGGAGGGACTAGGTCTTTTACTTTTGAGTTTCTTCCTTGCTGTACCCATCACCCTGTTCCCAGTCACAGGAACTTTCTTGTTCAAATACACAAGCCAGCAAAGGGTATGCAGCAGAAACTCTGGAAATGTTTGGTGGTAAATGAAGTGAGGCAGTGGATATCTGTTGCTTTCTTTTTGCAGGCTGGCATGCAATCACTATTCTGATCCCCAAGCTTTCTTTCCTTATGTTTCTGTGTTGCTAAGAAATATGGCCCAGGCCTGGCTAACTGGAATTCTGGACCCTCTGATCAAATCATGATCACTCACAGATATTTAAGTGGCTCAAGTCAGACCAAGTGGAACCAGTGACTTCATTTGAAGCCTTTGTCATAACTATAGGATGAAAGCAGCTCTCTCTCTCTGCTATTCTTAAAGAAAGTGAAAGTGTTAGTCATTCAGTCATGTCCAACTCTTAGTGACCCCATGGAATGTAGCCTACCAGGCTCCTCTGTCCATGGAATTCTCCAGACAAGAATACTGGCGTGGGTTGCCATTCCCTTTTCCAGGGGATCTTCCCAACCCGGGGATCTTCCCAACCCATGGATCGAACTCAAGTCTCTCACATTCCAGACAGATTCTTTACCATCTGAGCCACCAGGAAAGCATGTTCTTGAAGAAAATTGGATATTTATCTATAAAGTCTGGGAGACATCTTAGCAGAGATAACACACTTCAGAAACATGTCAACCCAGAGAAAAGAAGAGTGGTGAGATCAAAGAAGACAGATTCCTAACACCACTGACTGCCTGAGTTAAACTGTGCCTGAAGCCAGTCCCCTCAACCTTTCAAAAGCCAATAAAAACCTTGTTTTCCTTAAGCTAGTTTGATTTGTTTTGTATCATTTACTGTCAAGAGAGATCTACTGATTTGAATAGAAATAATAAAAATTGGCACAAATCGAGAATTTACTACATACTATGCTAAGTATGTACACTAAAAGAAAATGCATTTAATCTTTGATAAAAGAACTTTTCTAAATAACTGTGGAGAGTTGATAGTAGCAGATGATTTTTTTTTGGTGGAAATAGGGTATTGATGGCAAACTTCATATACCAGACAGTATTACTGATGTCTCATGATAGATTTTCTAATCCTAAAATGTGGACAAGTATTAGAGAAAATGCCATAAACTGTATCTGTAGCTACTGAGGTATATGTGCATCGTAGCACTTGTATCTGCCAATTACTAGTTTTACACTATGTAATAAAACCAGTTATTTCATAAAAGAATTGTATGAGAATGCCTTATGGTACAGGTAGGTATCTCTGTAGCTCAAGTTTTCTGAATATAATTCACTTAATTACATGAAGGTTAATATGTATATTTTTAAAATATCATTGGAAATGCTTTACAAAAAATTTATAAAAGTTGTTATAAAATTTCTTTTTGAGAATATAGTTGAAGTAAAATAAGACTTCAAATGTGAATATGATTTAGGATCGTCTG
Source organism: Cephalophus harveyi (assembly GCA_006410635.1). Taxonomy (NCBI): domain Eukaryota; kingdom Metazoa; phylum Chordata; class Mammalia; order Artiodactyla; family Bovidae; genus Cephalophus; species Cephalophus harveyi. The sequence continues at coordinate 371,445 of SJYT01007634.1, read as the reverse complement.
ATATAAAAACCAGAGGCAAGCACCTTAAGAGATTGACACCTGGAGCTGTTACATACACACAGACACAATTGACAAGATTTATAAATGGTGATTTTGTTAGGAAGGTTTGAATTCCCATTACATTATTTCTGTAATTACTTGAGTTCTATTTGCAATCTTTAAAATGTCATTATTTTATACATGTGGACATATTGCATAAGTGGGAAGTCACAGTAAGAAGAGGAACAAATAAGAACTTTGACTTGGATTTTAAGTTCATAAGATTAAGTACTTTGCAGAAAGAATAAAAGGTCTTGGTAAAATGTCTTTAGCCCATGCTCAATGAACTACCAGAATTGTATGTTTTAGCTCTTTTTAACAGACTGGCTTGCTAACTAGGAAAAAAACAGTCTGTCTTATTAAAACCATTTTCTTTGCCTAGTTAAGTTGGTTGTCACATATATTATTAACTTTTAAATGCAGAGGCAGTTCATTTGTCCTTATTCAAGAAAAAAATGTATCCCCTGTGTTAGGATATGTTTTCTGATTCTTAAGGAAGCCTAAACACTTTGATAACCCCAAAATCAATAGTGATAAAAGCCCTCCTCCATCACAGGTACGTGCCATACCTAGACTTGCAAAAAAAAAAAAAAACAGAAACAAAAATATAGGAGGGAAAAAAGGAAAGGAAGGAAGGGGAGTTAAAGGACAGAGAGCATCTTGCTATGAGAACACAGGGGAAGAACCCATGCCTTGTACACATTCTTTCAATGGGCTAAAGATGGCCTTCCATGCCCTTCCACGTGTATTTCTCCAGTGATCATTGATGTCCAAGTAGAAGCAACACTTTTATTTGAACAACTACAAAGAACTTTGAAAGATCAGGCTATTATGCAGTTAGTATTAACAAGCCACACATAAATTTAAATTCCTTCACCTTTAGAAAAGAAAAGGAAAACATATGATTGTGACACAAAGTTCAGTTCTATTAGGGAAATCAGAAGAACTTTGATCTCCAAATGTTTTCAAAAGGACCAGATTTCTTCTGTGTATCCAGGCTGGAAAGAGACAATGAATTTTTTTCTGAATAGTGATCATGCACTGGCTGTGAAATACAATTTTAGAGCAAGTCACAAAGAAATAGTCATAGACCTCTTTGCATCAGGGACCAGTAACTAAAATTTCTCAAAGACTCAAAATGCAAAATGATATTAACCTGCATGCAGTTCTGGACATGGTAGATCATTCAGTGGTGTTGAAGCAGCAAAATATGGATATGCTAGCTGAGTATGTGGAAGAATCCAAAAGAGTGGTTGTCATTTTGTCACAGTCAGGAAAATAATGGCAGGAGAAAACCGCAGCCATAGATCAGAGAAGAGTTACTAAGGGAAGCAACACATGGGAGCCAGAGCCTGTACCTGTCCTGAAGAGGATCTGCGTCTATTACATTAATGCACAGAAGAACCATGCCTGGTGCTTGAGTCAAGAGAAGGCACAATGAGGGATATTTTGTTTAGTGGCTCTCCAGCTGAAAAGTAAGGTATTTTTCCTGATATTGGTCATAAGAATGACAACAAAGCAGTTGTGCTCAAATTTGACTCAGGGGATGTGAAAACCTTACTCTCTAAGCCCAGATAGAATTTACAAATATTTACTTCTATTATATCACTTTTCTTTAATTGTCATTGGGCTAGAAAAGAATTAATAATTGAATTCTGGGTGTAATCAGCCCATGAAACGTGCACAGAGTTTATAACAGCAACAAATATGCAAAGTTGAATTAAGGCAATGACTAAGATTTCCATTTATTTTTCAAGTCAGAAAAAAAAGTCAAAATTTTAAATTTCAGTGGATCTAACAGCAGTAATAGAACTTGCTGCTGTTGCTGCTGCTGCTAAGCCACTTCAGTCGTGTCCAAGTCTGTGCGACCCCAGAGACGGCAGCCCACCAGGCTCCCCCATCCCTGGGATTCTCCAGGCAAGAACACGGGAGTGGGTTGCCATTTCCTTCTCCAATGCATGAAAGTGAACAGTGAAAGTGAAGTCGCTCAGTCGTGTCCAACTGCTAGCGACACCATGAACTGCAGCCCACCAGGCTCCTCCACCCATGGGATTTTCCAGGCAAGAGTACTGGAGTGGGGTGCCATTGCTTTCTCTGAATAGAACTTGCTAAGCAGATTTATTTAATTTATACTGAGTGTGTTGTGCACTATGTTAGAAATTCCAGGGACTATAAGGAAATAAAAAAGCCTGATTTTTCTAGGGATACACATAGAAAGTTAACAATGTAACAGCCATTCAAAACCACAATTTGAGTGACATCACAAAGCTGCAGTTGGTACCAGCCAGCGATAAACCACTGCCTTGGAGCTTCCATCCCTATTCAGTCACCATACTATGCTGAGTCTCCACCTACTTAGACTTAAGAGTTTTTACAAGTAGTGAAACTTCCCTGATTCTCACAGTTTGCATCTCAAAAATGAGTGTCAGACTTGAGACACACCTCCCTCTCAAATCTCTATGAATCTTTGATGATTTCCAAGATCCTATATGGACACTTTGATATGTAATCAAACTTTCTTATTCTCCAAGTAGAAAAGCAACTAAAGCTAATATATGGGAAGATCAGAAAGAAAATCAGGGATGGAAGAGGTGAAGGAGCAAAATGAAACTTCTTTAATGTGGTGTCTACCTATGTCAGGTCAAGTAGTGTTCCTTGTATTGCAAATGAAAATTATAATGTATAAAACCTCTAAGGTCTACCTCTAGCCTTTTCACCTCAGAATCTCTATATTTCATTGTATAACTAATACTTGAACCAATAGGTGGATTGGAGAAATATAAATCCTTACTAAATAAAAAATATATGAATTGTTTGAAATATGAAAGGATATAAAGTAAAAAATGAAAAGTCTATTGTTTATTTAAGTCTACCATACCACTCAGATTTTAAACTGTATGAAAGATGATTGTCCATGGCAACCTATACATATCTCAAGCAATATTCTATCACTCAGGCATAAAAATTAGAAGATTGTTATTCAATAGTTGTGATTTTGTTAAGCTAGCTTTTTAAAAAATGTTTGCTGGAGTATACTTGATTTACAGTGGTGTACTAGTTTCAGGTGCACAGTGAGGTGAATCTATTATATATATACATATATATCCACTTTTTAAAGTTTCTTTTCCCCGAAGGCCATTACAGACTATTGAGTAGAGTTCCCTGTGCTATACAGTAGGTGCTTATTAGTGCTGCTGGGAGCCAGGTCACTTCAGGCATGTCCAGCTCTTTGCAACCCTGTGGACTATAGTTTGCAGGTTCCTCTATCCCTGGGATTTTCCAGGCAAGAAAACTGGAGTGGATTGCTATATCCTCCTCCAGGGAATCTTCCCAACCCAGGGATCTAACCTGCATTTCGTGCATTGCAATCAAATTCTTTTACCGCTGAGCTATTGGGAAAGTCCACTCAATAGAGAGTGAAGGTGAAGGTGAAGGTGAAGTCGCTCAGTCGTGTCCGACTCTTTGCGACCCCGTGGACTGTAACCTACTAGGCTTCTCCATCCATGGGATTCTCCAGGCAAGAATACTGGAGTGGATTGCCATTTCCTTCTCCAGGGGATCTTCCCGACCCAGGGATCGAACCCGGGTCTCCCGCATTGGAGGCAGATGCTTTAACCTCTGAGCCACCAGGGAAGTGTGTGTCAATTCCAGTGTTTCAATTTATCCTTCCCCACTTACTCCCTTGTAACCATAGTTTATATTTTTACATCCATATTTCTGTTTTGTAAATAAGTTCATTTGTAACCTTTTTTTTAGATTGCCACTTATAAGTGATAGCATGCAATATTTGTATTCTCTGTCTGACTTCACGCAGTATGAGAATCTCTAAGTCCATCCATGTTGCTGCATATAGCATTATTTGTTCTTTTTATGGATGAGTAATATTCCATTGTATATATGTGCCACATCTTCTTTACCTATTCCTCTGTTGATGAACATGTAGGTTATTTCCATGTACTGGCTATTGTAAATGGTGCTACAATGAACATTCAGTGAACACTGAGGTATATGTATCTTTTCAAATTATGGTTTTCTCTAGATATATGCCCAGGAATGGTATTGCTGGATCATATGATAGCTCTGTTTTCCATACTGGTCTCCAGGGCTGTACCAATTTTCATTCCGACCACTAGTATAGACTAGCTTTTTGCTTTTTATTTCAAGACTGGTTCCATGGCATTTAAAATTTAGCCAGTGCTTTCAAGTCATTATATTGACCCCCCCCCCATAATAATATCTATCTTTCCTAATTTATTTAATTTTTCACATTAACAGATTTTATAAAGTTGAAGTGTCTGTTGTTTTTTTTTTTCCCACTTGAACTTAAAATAATAGTAGTAACATAACATATGTAGTGCTAGAGGATATGTTCACATTTATTTGTATTGCTCTATCTCCCTTAAAGTATCATTGTGCTAGACTCAACGGTAAAACCTTGGACATAACCAACCCTTGAAATGTACACAGAGTCTTTATCAGTAGCATATGAAAAAGCAAACTAAGATACAGGAAATTAAAGGGACTTAGAAAGTGACTCAGTCAAGCTTGTTTTCTAGGCCATTGCTCTGAATTAGAAACATACTAACTTTGGACTGACAGACATACTACAGAAATGTAACACTGTACTTTAACTTCTAAGCACCAACTATTTGACAAATAATACAGAAAAGGCACATGACTTTAAAACATAATTCTCTCTTTTCATACTAACCATGTATTTAACATAATTTTTCTTTTATTATGGAGCATTTTCAGCTATAGTACATCCGTTGATGATGCTAATCTCTAAGTGTATTTGGTATCTTTGACATACAATGACATTGTGATGTGACATTGAAGAATTAAAATGTATGCATAACTGAACTAATTGAGCACAGCTTTCACTTTGAAAGTGAGAAAAAGAAAGGAAGGGAAAGAGGAAAATAGGGAGGGAGGAAAGAAGGACATTAGTTAGTTCATAGCCAGGTAAAAAAAATATGGACATATTTTAGCTTCTTCACTTTAACTGTAGCTAATAGTTTTTTTAAATCATTTGATTATGTTATAACATTTCACAAAGTCTGCTGATCCTATCTTCTTACAGTTCTTTTGTGGCTTTATTTAATACCTATAAGCATCTCTCGAGTAATTTTAAGTAGCACATGTGAAGTATGTCATTGAGAATTTATGAGTAATATTTATTGAAATCACTGAATTGTCTCCATGAAATTTTTAACAGCTATAACCTCACAAGTGATCTATCAGATTTGGAGTAGACAAGAATCTCAGGTGCTAGAATTCTGAAAAGTACAGTGAAACTCAAATATTCATAATCAATAGAATGAGCTGTATATTTGACTATAGAGATATGATTGTTAATATTGCGTCAAATTGACAGAACCACAGGATTGTCAGATAGCTGCTTAAACTTTATTTCTGAGTATTTCTGGTTATGAGCTTTGAGTTTCATGAATGGGGTGAAACGCATGGGTCTCTCCAGTAAGACTGGGCATCCTTTAGCCAACTGAGAACCTGAATAGAGCAAAAAAGTGGAGGAGGGTTGAGTTCACTCTCAGCCTGACTGCCCTCCATGCTCCTGGTTCTCAGGTATTCCAACTAAAACTGGAATATACACCATCAGCTCTCCAGCTCTTAGCCCATTGAACTACAGATGGCAGACTGTGGGACTTCTTTGTCTCCATAATTGTATGAGCCAATTCCTTATAATACATGGCATATACATATATATAGAGAGAGTTGTTGTTGTTGGAGTATATTGCTTTATAATGTTGTGTTAGTTTCCGCTGTATGATAAGCGAATCAGCTACATGGATGCATATATCCCTTCCCTCATGAACCTCCCTTCCACCCCTACCCTCATCCCGCCCTTTAGGTCATCACAGAGCACCGAGCTAAACTCCCTGTGCTATAAAGCAGGTTCCAACTCGCTATCTGTTTTATACATGGTAGTGTATATATGTCAAACTAATCCCCTGTAAGTCAGAAAGAGAAAAACAAAAACACACACACACACACATATGTATGCATTTTCTATTGATTCTGTTTCTCTGGAGAATCCTGACTAATATAAATGGAAAGAGTTATCTAGATAATTCAAAACTCTATACAGGCACTCCTTGGTTTGCCTAGAAGAAGAATCCATTATGTCTTATATAGTGAAAGGATATTGTACTTCCTAATAGGTGGGGAGGAACATGCATGTTGTTTGTACATTCAGTAAGCAAGCTCACAGTTGAGAATCTACCAGGCATTACATTAGCCACTGATGGTAATAAGAAAAAAGACACAGTGGCATGGCAGCCCTCAAGGAAACTAGTGTAAGAGTTTTAAGATGACCCACTCTCTGTCTTAATTGAAAGTAATAGAGGAAGTATTCATTCATTACCTCATTCAGGATTAATTAAGTACCTAATAAAGACTCTATGCTTTGTACTATGTACCGTATAGTTAACAAGACTTGCCTTTTGCTCTCACAGAGTTGACACTAAGGGTAAATAGATAAGCAAGTATTTTGTGTATTGCTCAAATATTCTGTGTATTGCTGTGTGTGTTAAAAGGGAAGAGGAGAGTCTAAGGGAGGGTGTGTGGAAAGGCACCACCTTGGCCGGGGGGAGGGGAACGCTCAGCTCACTAAAGCAAAAGTTATTCAGTCACGTCTGACTCCTTGTGCCCCATGGACTATAGCCTGCCAGATTCCTCTATCCATGGAAGTCTCCAGGCAAAATACTGAAGTGGGTAGCCATTCCCTTCTCCAGGGGATCTTCCCAACCCAGAGATCGAACACATGTCTCCCGCATTGCAGGCAAATTCTTTACCATCTGAGCCACCAGGGAACTCGGAGTTCCCTAAAGGATAAATTAAAGGTGACTCAGGAAAAGGAGAAGGGAGAGAGCATTCTAGCCAGAATGAAAAGCATTTGTAAAGACCACGAGGCAGGAACTGAAAGTGGAAGAGTTAGGTTATATGAGGTGAAGGTAGAGACATGAGGCCAGCCTAGTTCATATTAAAGATTTCTCTCTTGATCCTAATAGTTCTGAAAGGTTTCAAACAGAAAAATGATGGGATCAGGTTTATATCACTAAAAAAGTTTCCTGCCTTCTCTGAGGAGAATGAATTAGCATTCAGATGTACAAAGCTATTACAGAAGTCCAAGAATTAGTGGTATGCTGGAAGAGATGGCTCAAAAGTGGATAGAATCAGTGGATATTTAGGAGGGAAAATGGACAGCAGTGAGTAAAGGATTGAACACGGGGGTAAGGGAAAGTCCTGTATCAAGGATGATGTTCAGGCTTCTGGCATGGTTGTCGGGATCTTTCACTAGAGAGAACCAATATGGGGGCACAATGAGCTGTGGCAAGTCAGGGAGAAGACAGTATTGAGAGTAACTCCAAAGCATTAATCTGGACAACTGTTGCGCTTAGTAGAAGAATCCATGATTGTGTGTTAAATCATACACATGATTGTGTGTTTAATGTCTTTTGGGGGAGGATGAATTTTTTCATTGTCCAGCATCTTAATATTATTTCACAATTTGTGCATATTCATTACTCTACCATACATCAATGATTTAAGACAAATATAGTCTAATTAGTAGCATGGCAATATTTGTCACTCAATTATAGTATAATAATATTGTTCATTGACTCATCCTTCTTACCTCTCCCTGACTTATTTCCCCACGATTTGTATCCTCACTTTATTTGGATGAGAATATGAAAGAAATGGTTGATAAAGTCAGACTCCATGGTTCAAATCTTGGTGCTACCACTTGCTAATTGTATGCTTGTGACAAGTTGGTCAAACTCATATTGTATTATATTTATTAAAATATAAATATTGTTTATATTATTCACCAATAATAATATCTACCATAGGAGTTTTGTGACATTTCAATAGGAAAATCTATCTTAAAGGTTCTGGTATATTACTTAGTCTATGTTCAGTTCAGTCGCTCAGTCGTGTCCGACTCTTTGCGACCCCGTGGACTGTAACCTACTAGGCTTCTCCGTCCGTGGGATTCTCCAGGCAAGAATACTGGAGTGGATTGCCATTTCCTTCTCCAGGGAATCTTCCCGACCCAGGGATCAAACCCGGGTCTCCCGCATTAGAGGCAGACGCTTTAACCTCTGAGCCACCAGGGAAGTCTATGTTAGATGCTCAAAAAAATGGCTACTGCCCTAGAGTCTCATAGTGTCCTGTGTCTATCCTGACACCCCATTATCTGGTAACCAAGATGGTAGAGATAGCTCTCCTCCCCTCCCCACCCCTCACCATCCCCCGCTTTGGGGGATAGTAGGTAAAGAGAACCATTCTAATTTGAGCCTAATATGTGTGTCTTACTCAAAAGGGGCCTCCCTACCTCCCTTTCCTACTGCTTAGAGTGTCCCCTCTCCAAAGGACATAACCTCCTCTACTCCTAGAAGACTGCTGAGGGCAAGAATTTCATTCTTATATTTCTTCTGTTTCCACGTACTCTCTTTAAAAACAAAAAGACAGTATCTGTTTTACTAAATACACGGATGTACTATGAATAGGAGGGCAAACAAAGTTTCCTTAGGCTCCTTCTGCCTGGGCTGGAAGTAAGTGCATGACTGCACACTTTCACTTTCACAAAAGTGTGTAGACCCAGAAACAGTATCCTGACCTTGGGTGCCCCAAAATGGTTTTGGTTGAGACATTTGAGTAGTTGTTTATGTGGACATAGCATTAGTTTCAGCTGCCAATTTTAGAATTGAATGGCTTACATTACTAAAAAATTTTAGCAGAACATGTTTTCCAAAATAAATGTCATTAAATCTACACTCCCACCAACTGATGGGAGACTTGAACTCAGCAAGTATGGCAAAAACAGCAGAGCAGCAAAAGTAAGAAAAACACATGCTCACTTCATATGGTAAAAATGACTCTTCCCTTTCTCTCCGGAAAGCACATCCACTTGGTGAATAAGCAAAGTGAATTCTGCTTCCCCTGAATGTAGGGAAATCGTAAAAGGTATCTACCTGTTTCCAGTTCAAGTTGTATGAGATATTATTGAATTCACGTTTCCATGACTTAGCTGTACATTTTCAAATTAACAGTATTTCTTTATATTAATAATTTAAAAATAAGCCTATTCTAAAATCCTAAAGAAATCAATTTTGGCAAGTTAGTCAGGGCAACAGTATACCTGAGGAAAGTTGCACTAGAAGTCTTGCAAATAATTTAAGTGGTGTCTTCTGGAGCCAAGGGCCCTACCTATCTTCAGGGTGGTTATCTTTATAGTTCTGAGAGTTAATGAGCCATGAAGCAATCATTTAAGGACTTGTGTCACAGCAGTAGCCATATGAGTTTGTCACTGTGATGACATTTCATAGGAAATCATCTCAATTTGTACCTTGTACTTTGAGAAGAGGGAAAAAATATACCTTATTTTTATCCATTGCCTCCATCTGGGATACAAGCAGTGTCTGATCAAACATATGGCACATAAACAGTAATTTAATTAAATGTGAACAAAGCCTTTTCATGTACCATATTTAAATTTTGAAAAGTAGCCCAGTTTTCCTTCTATTCAAACTACATGAAACAACATGAGAAAAAAAAAAAAAGTCACATTGTTAGTGACAGATGTGATGATGACATGTTCAGAGCCCTTGCTGAGTATGATGTGACTTGGCTCCATCTATTAAGGTAAGCTATTTTGAAAGTACTCCACCATGGCAGTCAATAGTGTTGAGTATTTTCAGCCTAACCAACCTATCATTTTAATGAAATTGCAAGCATAGCTTTGTTGTGATTTCATCCAGTTCTAGCATCTGAAATGATTTGATTTAAATGATGCTAGGTGTTTAGAGCCCAACCACAAGCTAACTAAGGAGTATTTATTTAAACATCTATGTTCCTTTAGGAGTTCCTGGGTGAATCAGGGTACAAGCATAAGTTTGAAAAAAGATGAGTTTTAGACACTGCCTGTTCAAATTTAAAATTCATGTAGCTAATTAAGAGTCCCTACAACAAAACAGGAATTTGACTAAAGACTCACATAATATTAATAAATAAAAACTGGCTATTCCCTCATAAAGTTGAGCTAAAAGAGTGAAAATAGAAACAGATTATGAGAAATCTGAAATATTTATCTCTTTTGATAGAAATAATCAGAGTTTTACAAAGATCCTAGTTATACTATACCAAGTAAAATGCTTGAGGCAGATAAAATGATATATATAAAAGATCATCCAGTAAATAGTTTTATTTGTTTAAAAAGCCTTAAAAGTTTGATCAAAGTAATTTATCTCTTTTATTCCAGCTGCTAAATTACACAACTTTACTACAGCATCAAACTCTTTATGATGAAATGGATTCCTCACAGCCATGTGCCAGATTCTCACACAGTAAATTCAGACTAAAAACCTACTGGGAAATTTCTTATAGTAAAGGTATAACAAATTTTTCAGAATGAGAGCTAAGACTGGATTTTCTTACTCCTCCATCTAACCAAGTGTCATTTTTGCACATGCTTTAAAACTTTTGATTCAGTTGTTTTCATTCTTCAGCTTCCATCTTCTAGAGATCATAGAAAAAAGAGAGAGACCAATAAAATTCAAAACATGTTGTGCAGAGCACTTTTTTCCATTAATTTTTAAACCCATGCATATGGCAAAGGAAATAAAATCCTTGTGTTTCTGAGTCATTTACACTTAACTCACCAAAATGTTCTTTTTAAAAAGAGAACTGACATTCAACAAGTTTTCTGAGCTTTTTTTTTTTTTTCCCTTTTACTTATTAGTCCCATCTTGTCAACTCACAGTTCCCAAGGTTCAAGGTTGGTTCACAGCTTTAAACCCATATGCTGAGAATCAGCTTGAAACTTTATGAAACAAACATGCTTTGCTGTGACCCCCCTCTGAGACATTTTGTCATTTTGGGTGTGACATTTCGTCACTTCTATTTCAGTTTTGAGTTAGAGTGGGAATAAATGAGGCAAGTTGGAAAAAAGAAATAAACTTTAAAAAGAAGAAAGGGAAGAAAAAGGAAATGACTAATTCACTTGGGATGTGGTGCATAGGAAGAATTCTGGACGAGAAGTACGGAGTCCTTAGAGCTGCTGCTCTTAGCTCCAACACCAGCATGGGTATAGCCATGTAAAATGGTTACTCATTCAGGATGCGTAATAAAATTCACAATTATAAAAAAAGAGTGAGAATTTACAAAGTCAGATGAGATGATTATTATGTTTACTTATACTCCTGACATTTCCATTATTTTATGAACTTATCTTTGGACAATAAGGTGAGCCAAGCCAATCAAGTAGAGCTCATGATCACATGGATTGCCCCAAACCAGCACTTACTCTCCCTCTAGTGCCACCTCTGCCCTCTCCACTCCTGATGCTGCCCCTCAACCCTTCTCTGACTTCTAGGGTCAAATCCCTACACTCTGTATTCCTATAAATCCACTTCTATTTCATGTTTCTACTGATCCACTTCTCTGAATTTTGAATCTTGAGCTTCATTCTTCGGCATGAATTGGATCTTTTTGTATTTACATGAGATTTGGCCCTAGGACACCCTCCATGGTTTGCAGTCTCTGAACCTCTTTTCTTGTTTTCAGTCACAAAAGGCCAGGTTCCTGCATCAAACAACTCTAAATGTCTGTGTAAATATCATGAGAGGTTGTTCAGATTTAACAGAAGTTTTGATCAGCTGTGAAAATAAATAAACATTAATCCATGATAACTTGTACTCAAGTATTTGAGTCTAGAGACATTTGTAAGCTGGGGGAAAGAAATATTATTTCCAAAATACCTACATGATCATTGTTTTTCGGTTTCTAAGTCCAGTCCAACTCTTTCAGACCCCATGAACTGCAGCACCCCAGGCTCCTCTGTCCTCCACTATCTCCTTAACTTTGCTCAAATTCATGTCCATTGAGTCTTTGATGCTAACATCTCATCTTCTGTCACCCCCTTCTCCTCCTGCCCTCAGTATTTCCCAGTAACAGGGTCCTTTCCAGTGAGCTGGCTCTTCATATCAGGTGGCCAGATTCTTGGACCTTCACCTTCAGCATCAGTCCTTCCAATGAATACTCAGGGTTGATTTTCTTTAGGATCAACTGTTTTGATATCCTTGCAATTCAAGGGACTCTCAAGACTCTTCTCCAGCACAATTAGAAAGCATCTATTCTTTGTTGCTCAGCCTTCCTTATGATCCAACTCTCAGATTAAGATTCATAGCTTAGGTTATATGGACCTACGTCAGCAAAGTGATATGTCTGCTTTTTAATATGCTGTCTAGGTTTGTCATAACTTTCCTTCCAAGGAGCAAGTGTCTTTTAATTTCATGGCTTCAGTCACTGTCCACAGTGATTCTGGAGCCCAAGAAAATAAAGTCTGTCACTGCTTCCATGTTTTCCCCTTCTATTTGCCATAAAGTATTAGGGCCAGATGCACATGATCTTAGTTTTTTGTTTTTTTTTTTAATGTTGAGTTTCAAGCTAGCTTTTTCTCTCTCCTCTTTCACCCTCATCAACAGGTGCTATGGCTTCTCTTCACTTTCTGCTTAGAGTGGTATTACCTGCATATCTGAGATTGTTGATATTTCTCCCAGCAATCTTGATTCCAGCTTTTGATTCATCCAGGCCAGCATTTTGCACAAAGTACTCTGCATATAACATCAATAAGCAGGGTAACAATTTACAGCCTTGCAGTGTTCCTTTCCCAATTTTGAACCAGTCAGTTGTTCCATGTCTGGTTCTAACTGTTGCTTCTTAACACATGTGAGTTTCTCAGGAGACAGGTAAAGTGGTCTGGTATTCTCATTTCTTTAAGAATTTTAACAAAATGTTGTGATCTGCACGGTCAAGAGTTTAGCGTGGTCAATGAAGCAAAAAGAGATGTTTTTCTAGAACTCTCTTGCTTTGTCCATGATCCAGCGAATGTTAGCAATTTGACTTCTGGTTCCTCTGCCTTTTCTAACCAGCTTGTACATCTGCCAGTTCCCCGTTCATGTACTGCTGAAGCCTAGCTTGAAGGCTTATGAGCATTACCTTGCTAACATGTGAAATGAACGCACTTGTATGGTAGTTTGAACATTCTTTGGCATTGTCCTTCTTTGAGATTGGAATGAAAACTAACATTTTCCAGTCCTGTGCCTACTGCTGTTTTTTTCCAAATTTGCTGACATATTGAATGCAGCACTTAAATAGCATCATCTTTTAGGATCTGAAATAGTTCAGCTGGAATTCATTACCTCTACTAGCTTTGTTCTTAGTAATGTTCCTAAGGGCCACTTGACTACACACTCCAGAATATCTGGCTCTAGGTGAGTGACCACATCATAGTGGTTATCCGGATCATTAAAACTTTTTTGTATAGCTCTTCTGTGTATCCTTGCCACCTCTTCTTAATCTCTTCTGCTTCTGTTAGATTTTTACCTTTTCTGTCCTTTTTGGTGCCCATCCTTGCATGAAATGTTTCCTTGATATCTCCAGTTTTCTTGGAGATACCACTAGTCTTGCTGTTTCTTTTGTTTTCCTCTATTTCTTTGCATTGTTCATTGAAATAGGCCTTCTTATCTCTTTTTGCTATTCTCTGGAACTCTGCATTCAAATGGGTATATCTTTCCTTTTCTCCCTTGCTTTTTGCTTCTCTTCTTTCCTCAGCTCTTTGTAAAGCCTCCTCAGATAGCCACTTTGACTTCTTGCATTTCATTTTCTTTGGGATGGTTTTGGTTACTGCCTCCTGTACAATATTATGAACCTCCCTCCATAGTTCTTCAGGCACTCTGTCTATCAGATCTAATCCCTTGAATCTACTCATCACCTCTACTGTATAATCATAGAGGATTTAATTTAGGTCATACCTGAACAGCCTAGTGGTTTCCCCTACTTTTTCTGTTTAAGACTAAATCTTGCAATAAGAAGCTCATGATCTGGGCCACAGTTAGCTCTAGCTCTTGTTTTTGCTAACTGTATATAGCTTCTCCATCTTCAGCCACAAAAAACATAATTTGATTTAGGTATTGACAATCTGGCGATGTCCACATATAGGGTCATCTCTTGGGTTGTTGGAAACAGGTGTTTGCTATGACCAGTGTGTTCTCTTGATAAAACTCTGTTAGCCTCTACCCTTGGAGAAGGCACTGGCACCCCACTCCAGTACTCTTGCCTGGAAAATCCCATGGATGGAGGAGCCTGGTGGGCTGCAGTCCATGGGGTCGCTAAGAGTCGGACACGACTGAGCGACTTCCCTTTCACTTTTCCCTTTCATGCATTGGAGAAGGAAATGGCAACCCACTCCAGTGTTCTTGCCTGGAGAATCCCAGGGACAGGGGAGCCTGGTGGGCTGCCGTCTCTGGGGTCCCACAGAGTCGGACACGACTGAAGTGACTTAGCAGCAGCAGCAGCCTCTACCCTGCTTCATTTTGTACTCCTCCAGAGCCAAACTTGCCTGTTATTCTGGGTATCTCTTGACTTCCTACTTTTGTGTTCTAATCCCCTATGATGAAAGGACATCTTTTTTTGGTGTTAGTTCTAGAAGGTGTTGTAACTCTTCATAGAACTGGTCAATTTCAGTTTCTTCAGAATCGGTGATTGGGACATAGACTTGGATTACTGTGATGTTGAGTGGTTTGCCTTCAAGGTGAACCGAAATCATTCTGTTACTTTTGAGGTTACACCCAAGTACTGCATTTCAGACTCTTTTGTAGACTATGAGGGCTACTCCATTTCTTCTAAGGGATTCTTACCCACAATAGTAGATACCGTAGTCGTCTGAATTAAATTCACCCATTCCCATCCATTTTAGTTCACTGATTCCTAAAATGTCAATGTTCACTCTTGTCCTCTCCTTCTTGACCATGTCCAATTTACCTTAATTCATGGACCTAATATTTCAGGTTCCTATACAATGTTGTTCTTTACAGCATCAGACTTTACTTTCATCACCAGACATATCCACAGCTGAGCGTCATTTCCACTTTGGCCCAGCCACTCCAGTCTTTTTGGAACTATTAGTAATTGCCTTCTTCTCTTCCCCAGTAGCATTTGACACCTTCTGGCCTGGGTGGCTCATCTTCTGGTGTCATATCGTTTTACCTTTCATACTGTTCATGGGGTTCTCCTGGCAAGAATATTGACGTGGGTTGCCATTTTCTCCTCCAGGGGACCATGCCTTGTCAGAACTCTTGACTATGACCCACCCATTATGAGTGGCCCTGAACAGAATGGCTCATAGCTTCATTGAATTACACAAGCTCCTTTGTCATGATGAGGTTGTGGTCTATGAAGGGGACATGAATATACAAGAGAATTTTAATAGATATATTTAATACATTTTACTTAAAAGGAAAGATCATCAGATCATCAGCAGTTCTGAAGGATATTCTTTGTGCTTTTCCTTTGAAAAATGAGCCTATTAGCTTTGAAACATGTATGTTACACATGGGCTATATGGGGCTATGTGTGCTGACCTTGAAGTTTTTTCATTTAAGTAGCATAGCATTAACATGATATAGACTATAAGTCTTCTGACTGAGATCTTCACATACCAGAGCTCCATTTATGTGCATGATGGTTTTGATGGCTTTTTGTCATTTCTCATGTTTATCACTTTAAAGATTTTGTAACCATGTGTGTGGAAAGTAGTGTGCCAAGTTTCAAACCCCTTGGAATTTCCTTAGTTCGCCATTTGGATTCAGACTTAAGCTCTTCCAGGTTCTGTTTACTGCTAGCTAATGATGATTTCCTTATCCAAATGGAGGAAAGACTTTTGAACATATATTAAAACGTGTGTATGATTTCTGAGACATCAAATAGCTGGAATAACAAGTCAACATTTTGATGAGTTAAGTGTAAATTAACTAAAAACACATGAACTAAATTCTCCTTGAAGCACAGATGGTTTGAGAAACCTAGAAGTGCTTGGAAAAAAATATGGCTTTTATTTTCTTGAACCTCTAAGTTTGAAAAATTTGTTGAAGATTAATTTCCATCTCTTTCCAATTATTGCTTTAGATTTTTTAATACATTATCTCCTTATTTATTTATATTTAACCTGCATTGTCCAAGAACTGGAAGCCTTCTGCCTTCCTCTTCTTTCTTTTTCTTCTTTCTTACTCCAGGATGAGTGGGGGAAAAAAGAGTAAGAAACCCATTTTTTGAGAGGCAGGGAGCACTAATCTGTTATCTTTCAAGACACTGATCAGCCATGCTTTCTAGTGGATAAAACACTGGAAGTGCAAACAAACCTAAGTACGGCTCTATTCCAGCCATATTTCCTTTACTTTCTTTTTTCTCAGAGATATATTTTTGTACTGTTAGGGTGCTAAGTATTGTCCTCTATTATGGACTTAGAAATGTAGCATGGCCTGTCTTCAGCCTTCTTTGATTCTGGCCTATAGGCTTCCATTAGATCAGTCAAAAGTAACCCCGTAGGTAGTGAGGTGAGTTCAGAGGATACAGCACTGGTATTGAAGGTAATGCCTAGTTAATGAGATGACATTTTCCTTAGCCTTCTTTGAACATATCTCTTTCAGGGACCTTGTAGAAAGTAGGAATACTGAGATTAAGACAAGATTCTAGGTCTCCAGACAAAATAAAGTCAGTATATTAATATTACTAAGCACTATCTAACACCATTATTTTTACTTTATTGTACCGGTATGCAAAGTATCTGCTTTTAATCATTAAACTTTAATCTTTAAACTTTCTGTGACAATAGAGAGGAATTTTCTATAAAACTTGTTTATCTAATTATATATTTATATTTTCATTTTATGTGTTCATTATTCATATTTTTAAATTATAAAATCTGTTAATAAACATCAATATTGATACAAGTAATTTTAATAGACTGATATATAATTTCAAATCTGTTTTCATATGTATATGTATGAGTAGTTGATGTTTTTCTCAGAAAAAAGTGCATACTATAAAAAATCATTTATTAATCTGATATTTTCATTCAAAAACCTATTCTGAAAGTTCATCTAGTACCATAGCTACATCTCAAACATATCTTTAAGTAATAGTTTAATGTTTGATAGCATTACAACTGTGATATGTTCAATCATTACATAATTGATGGATCTTTACATCATTTCCAATATTTTCCCACTCTGAAGAATTTTTCTCTACAGATCACTGCACATATGTCCTTGCATTGTAGGACTTTGATCTATGCAGAATTGATGCTCAAAACTATGATTGCTTGGCCAAAGAGAATAGATATGTTTAATTTATAAGAGATATATTACTTTCCAAAAAGAAGTGTATGAGACTGTTCATTTCTTATTAATATTCTTTATTTTATTTTTTCACATATGGTGAATGAAAATAGTCATTAGTTTTTCTAAGTTATTTTCTATTTCATTAATTTTGGTTTTCTATTTCTAAATTTTATAAGAATTTATTCCTGGAATGTAAAGTAATAGTGCCAATAATAAATTTTGTAAAGAGACAAGAACATTGCTCATGAAAATTGAACACAAATCAAAGTAGAATGAGGTAGGCCATGTGTTGATATGGAAAGATGTCTATAACAAATTAATGAAATCAAGGTGCAAAACAGAATGAAAAATATAAATTTAATTATATAAAGCAAGCAAAATAAAAATTTCTCAAGAATGAGTTCTGAAACACTGCTCACCCAAATGATAACAGTACTGCTTCTCAGTTCAATCAGTTCAGTTCAGTCGCTCAGTCATGTCCAGCTCTTTGCGACCCCGTGAATTGCAGCACACCAGGCCTCCCTGTCCATCACCAACTCCCGGAGTTCACTCAAACTCATGTCCATTGAGTTGGCGATGCCATCCAGCCATCTCATCCTCTGTCATCCCCTTCTCCTCCTTCCCTCAATCCCTCCCAGCATCAGAGTCTTTTCCAATGAGTCAACTCTTCACATGAGGTGGCCAAAGTTTTGGAATTTCAGCTTTAGCATCATTCCTTCCAAAGAACACCCAGGACTGATCTCCTGGACTGATTGGGTCTCCTTGCAGTCCAAGGGACTCCCAAGAGTCTTTTCCAACCCCACAGTTCAAAAGCATCACTTCATCAGTGCTCAGCCTTCTTCACAGTCCAACTCTCACATCCATACATGACTACTGGAAAACCATAACCTTGACTAGACGGACCTTTGTTGGCAAAGTAATGTCTCTGCTTTTAATATGCTGTCTAGGTTGGTCATAACTTTCCTTCCAAGGAGTAAGAATCTTTTAATTTCATGGCTGCAATCACCATCTGCAGTGATTTTGGAGCCCAAAAAAATAAAGTCAGCCACTGTTTCCACTGTTTCCCCATCTATTTGCCATGAAGTGATGGGACCAGATGCCATGATCTTAGTTTTCTGAACGTTGAGCTTTAAGCCAACTTTTTCACTCTCCTCTTTCACTTTCATCCAGAGGCTTTTGAGTTCCTCTTCACTTTCTGCCATAGGGTGGTGTCATCTGCATATCTGAGGTTATTGATATTTCTCCCGGCAATCTTGATTCCAGCTTGTGTTTCTTCCAGTCCAGCATTTCTCATTATGTACTCTGCATATAAGTTAAATAAGCAGGGTGACAATATACAGCCTTGACGTACTCCTTTTCCTATTTGGAACCAGTCTGTTGTTCCATGTCCAGTTCTAACTGTTG